>JASCZW010005205.1:63942-197882 GCA_034211315.2 Aedes japonicus
TTCATTCTGCTATTATATTGAGGGTAAGTCAAAATAAAAGCGATTTATCTGCACAAACCCTATAGCACCTTTTACTGCGTTGTTAATGACTACCTTGACGACCACTATATAGTTGTGTTTTACCGATTGGGATTAAAAAACGGGCAATTGGAATCTGGCCAATTAAAATCCCAAAAAGAAGTCCGGTGGATAAAGGGTTGGAGTATTCATAACATTCATGTCAAAGCTTGTGCTAAACCTATCAAATTACCGATACGCAAATAAAACACTTTTTTTCCTGCAGTGGATCAATTTGAAAACAACACCAACAAACAATGAGCACCGAAATTTTCATCAGCAATCCTAGAAATCATTTCCCATTATACCGAAGACACACTCACGAATCGAACATTATTTCCCGGCAATTCGAGCAAACGAACACGTGTCGAATAACCAATCAGGAAGGTTTACTTTTCATTCTTCGTATATTTACATATCAACACAGAGCACTTCGTTCCTTGCATATACCAAAATACAACCATATCATCCCCTTCAATAGTCAAACTCCCAAAAACTTTCTCGGTATTTCCTTCGTCCGTCGGATACAATAGACGTAACTCAATCGAAGCAAAAATTCACCTGCTCATCTGGTCATGTGGTAAATAAATTTAATAGAAAACTTTAGTCTCGTTTCCAATCGTGGAATGTACTGAACCCTTTCGCCCCTGCTGTCTAATCGGGTGAAAAAGCTGAATAGCAAAGTTAGCAACTGTTTACTGCTGACCGAAGAAATGGAAATGCGATTCTGCGGAACGAGGTGGGATTCATTAGCGGAAGCAATAAATTTTGATCTTCTGTCCAATGAGCTGAGGAAAATTAAAAAAGAAAAACACTTCCCGCGTGCACATTTCACTGGGATAACCTGCTGGGATTATTGATTTTGGTTGTTTGATTTTATAAGTTAATTACTAGTTTATTAGCTCGATACGCATTACGGAAATATTAAAAATCAACAGTTATTTGTCAGACGCTGATTGCTTAGGGACCAAAGTTTCAGTTATGTAGATTGTATAATGTAATTGGACCAACTTATACTCTTTACGCACTTAGCCTTGACAAGCCTGCTTGTTATGCTCCATTGACCATTGGCAACACCTAGACCAGCCCTCTCCGTTAATTGTAAATTGAATCCTATTTGCGTAATTATTGCCAATTATCCTCGGCTATTCGGAGCATTTAATTAAAACTTGATTGCCGCAGTCGTGCGAAATCCTCCTTTAATGAACAACGTGATTCGTTGATTACTATGCAACCTATCATTGCCCTGCACTGAACTGCTCAGTGACAATTAAATCCTACACACATCCTGGAGTGGTGAATGAGAACTAATCAAAATAATCCACTTGTAGCATTCACCACAGCCATCAGGTTACGTAGATAACTCTGAAAGATCTTATGGTCGGTTGACGTTGTGGTTCAATTCAGTGATTTAACTTTTCTTACTTCATGTCTAGTGATTGACGTTGAGCATAAATTGAAAACGAATACATAAAATTGTACATATAGACTTTCGTTGTAATCACGGTTCATAACAGGTTAAACACGTCATCGAATCTTCTGAATACTGAATCGGACAAAAGGACCATAGGAAAAGATTTTTGGAGGGGGGAGGGGTGGTGTCTCGTTATGATCCAAATTAGCATGCAGCGCCATGGGCGTGATTTTTCGTGACATTTCAGCAGAAAAAGGATTGCGAACCACATGAAACCACGGCTTGGGAATCGATGGAATGAACAACAACATATGCGCTAGGTACTTGAAACCGGTCAGATGTGGCAATGGAATCGATATCATCGTTGGTTTTGGCATTTAGCTATCTCGTGACTTTATTTACTTTAGCTTATTTGCGAAGGGTAAAACGAATCGCATGATATCGTTGGATAATTGAAATGCAAATCATTCATGAAGGGTTGGTTATTTAAATACAGTAATTAATTTTCGATAAACGTAAATACTCTTTCGGAAAACCTGGATATGATAAACATTTAAAATTGTTAAATAGTAAACTTTAAATGGACCTGCTCCAATGACTTAACTGAAACAGACCACAAGGAACGTAGAACAGATAACTAGTAGAACAGAACTTAGACAAAATAGTCAAAAGGTAGAAAGTAACATTAAACAACATATAAACAATGACTTCTAGCGTATTTTTTTGGGATCTGCTAACTCCCGCAAACAAAATAGCACCAGAAACAGACACATGGAGTTACGACCTTTCCGTCGGTAGTGGATATACAGGTTAGCAACCTGGCATTTCCAGTAAATTTTCCTATTTTAGTCAATTTTTACAATTGTTACTTTCGACCTTTTGACGATTTTGTCTAGAAATGAGAAGAAAAAAAAAACAGAACAGATGCGAATCTGTTGTAACACATAATGGTCATAATCCGTAGAGTTGTCTTAGCTTGGGGCAACCACCTTCTCGAAAACCTTTGTTTATCTCGACGAATACCCTGGCAAGTTTATATCGAAAATTTCTGAAGACAAACATGAAGAATGTTGAATTAGGATGCATGAATACTTGCCCTCGTTGTCGCCCACAATGGATTATTTTGAACATTGTGAGGCTGCTTCAGCACAAACAGGTTTTTCGTCTTGTGACCAGCGCTGCAGCGTGCCGAGAGAGTATCTAACCCCTTTTTGATGGTAGCTTCTGAGACCTTTTTGTAAGCCTTACATTCAAATCATTGTTGAAAATGGAGTGGTCGGTTCCCGTGGAAACGAGGTCTCAAGAAAAGTAGCCAATAACCGTATTTCCTCAACTCCGGAGGGGCCGATGAAATTCTCCTTACCTTCTTCGGTAACGGTTAATCCAATGCGAAAAACGACAAAACAAGTAACCACGCGACCAAGCGCGTGAAAAAACGCGTTCACTATGCTCGCGTTGCGCTTCGTTTTTGATCAATTCGCTTTTCCGTAACGCTTTGCTTCGCTCCACTCTGCGTCTATTGTATCATCGGCCTAAGTCAATAAAGTAGATCTGTTACACCCCGTTCACACTACAACTTATATTACGTGATATAGACTATCTTGATATCAGCATCTATACATCTAGTTTTCACTGGAAATAATGTGCATGACATTTGATATCAAGATACTCTATATCACGTAACATAGATTGTAGTGTGAACGGGGTATTAGTCCTTCATACAATCATCAGAGAGACGTTTCCTTTTCATTGGTAGCAAAATATTCGTAGCTCTTTGTATTGTTTTAGTTCAATGAAGGAATGTTCTTTCTGTGTCAACAAATGCTTCGTGCTTTTGACAGTTGCAGAAAACAACGAATAAATTTGTTAGTCATACTTCGATTTTGTAATATAAACGAAATTTAATTTTCAGTATTGGCACATTTTAGCATCCAATCGTTCAAAATATGTAACAAACACTGAACTATATATACTTCAATATCATAAAAAGATGACTTACTAGAGATTTTTTTCTATGTTTTCATTAAAAACTGAGTTCATTTATCAGTAATCATTTCATCATTCATTTAATTAAACCTACTCATAAATTAGAGAATAAAGTTCAAGTTGTAAGTGACTGAAGTGTTCTACGAATTCTTTTCCGTTTTCCGGTTTTTCTCTACCATCAATGGCAAATTTTCTGTCTCTTAATTTGACTTCGCTCATTCACTGCTCCAAGAACACGTTCTGCTGGATCCTTAACTATTGCATTTCAGCTTTAATGTAATCACTTTTGCAGTTCAGGATCCTCACTCAAAAAACTGCAACCCATTGGCACTATTTACGAAAACCGCTTACGAAAAACTTTTCATGCAGGTCAAGTAAAAAACTTGACCTGCATGAAAAGCCACCCCACTGCTTCTTTGGTTGCCCCCACTGCAGGTTTTTCGCCATCTTTTGTTTAATCTGGTCATCGACATTATCACAGAAAAACGAGAGACTCAAACATGTGCACGTTATATTTTGGAAACCAAAATAATTGCAGCAAAAAAATTACACATAACTCAACAAAACAGATTGTTTATTTCAAAAAACTAGAGTTATATTCACATTAGAAAAAGTTGATTAAGATGTTAATCCTTCTTTCTGTAAAATTCTCGAAATTTCTGTGGTACACCCATCATCAGGTTCCGTACGGTATCCTCGGATACGTCCTCCGGGCCGATTCTCCATCTTCGCTTGAAATCATCGGTTCCATTTGCTTCCTCCTTGGTTTTTAATAGTTTCTGCTTCACTAGAGCCCACTATTTTCTATTGGGCGAAGTTCTGGACAGTTAGATAAATTTGCTGTTTTTAGCACTTGTTTGGCCTCGTGTACACACTCAGACTATTTTACAGAAATCTGTAAAGTTTTACCGAATTCTCAACAGCTGAACGTTCGGTAATCCGATTTTACGGATTTCGGTAAAATTTTACCGAAATCCGGTAATTTTTTTACAGATATCTGTAAAATTTCACTGAAATCCGTAAAATCGGATTACCGAACGTACAGCTGTTGAGAATTCGGTAAAACTTTACATATTTCTGTAAAAAAATCTAAATTTCTGTAAAAAATTCTAAATGTGTACCTTGTCCTTTCCAGGACGGATTTCGCATAGTGACAAGAGGCCAAATCAGGTGAAAACTCTGATGAACGCTAGCAACCGCTTTTGCAGACATTCTTTCTCGTACATCTCCTTATTGATAGTGCCGGTAGAGACGAAACTTTTAGATTTTCGACCACCTTTACATATAGCCTGCCAAATCTAATACTTTTTCTGGAATTCGGACACCTTCTTTGTCAAAAAATGCTCGGCAATGGCGTTCCGTTACATTGCGGTATAAAAATCCAGACCCGTAAGCTGTATAAAGTCTTCTAATATGCCTAGTATGTCGTCGCCCATTATGATACAGAAAAAAAATCATAAAAAATATGTATAGCTCCTTAGGGAACGTCCATTAATTATGTCACGCAAAAAGTGACTTTTTATAAACCCCCCTGTCACGTTTTTGTAGAGACCTTCAATTTTTTTGTATGGATTGTCACGTGTCCAAAACCTCACTTCCCCTCTTACTGCGTGACATAATTAAGGGACCTTCCCTTAACACGACTTTTGCAGTAAAATTGTGCTTGTGATCACGGTTGAACGTCTTTATCACTTTGTACGCCTTCAGTTCATGCCTCTGTTTCACGTTTTGTACGTATGATTTTGAATTCCGAGCTCAACTTTGCTAGCCACATTTCGCATAAAGAGATTGGGATTTTTCTCAGTGATGGCAATTACTTTTTGATTTGTTTCACTTTGAACTTTCCGATCCACAGTCAAGCGCTGGTCAAATGATTTGCAAACACAAAAAACGGTACTTTTAGGTGATTTTAGTTTCTTGGCAAGATGGCGTAACGATAAATTCGGATTTTGCTGCCGTTCGTACAAAACGCGTTTGCGCACTTCCACTTGATTCGACGCCATTTTTTTTTTTTTAATGAGTCATTTATTTGTACAGGCTCAATCGCATCAACTTTACAGAGCCAAGTTTTCATATTAATATACATCAGTTGTCTTAAAACTAAAGTTAGGAGGATAGAACCGATTACTCGCGGCCGTCTCGAGGTTAATAGGAATAACAATTTAACGGGTGGGAAAGAGGGTGGGAATTTAAGGTATATTTACATAACATATTAAATTTAAAGTCTAAATTGTCTAAAAACTTATAACTATTCAACTTTTGGGTTTCTTTTGACTTGAACATTTTTTGAAAAGGAAAACAAAAAACCATACACATACACTGCTAAAAAAAACTTAAAGTAAACATACAGGTTAAACAAACTGACATCTAAGGTTAATGTTAGTCATAAACACATAAATGAGATTCATAAACTCCAGATCACGTGCATCCAAAATATCTCGAACAGGTACATTGGGTTGTTTACCTCGAGCCCGAAGGGATTCGTAAAGTTCAGATCTATTTCCGTGATGCTTGGCACATGACCAAACAATGTGATCTGCGTCCTGGTAACCTTGTCCACATTCACAGAGATTGCTGTCGCTCAGCCCAACACGGTATAAATGAGCGTTCAAAGAATAGTGATTGGACTTGAGGCGAGACATCATACGAATGAAGTCTCTACCCACATCCATACCCCCAAACCAAGATTTCTTCGACACCATTGGGATGATGGAATGTTGCCATCGCCCCAAATCTCCTTTACTCCATTTATACTGCCAGCTGACGAGTGACTGTTTACGAAAAGTAGTAAAAAATTCATTAAAGGCGATTTGTCGATCGTAAATATCACCTTCCATGGCGCCCACCTTTGCAAGCGAGTCCGCTTTCTCATTGCCCGGAATTGAACAATGAGATGGGGCCCATACAAGGGTGATGATAAAATAACGCGAAGATAAATCACTTAGAAGCTCCTGTATTTTCATGAGAGAATACGAGGAGTGCTTTACCGGCCTCAATGAGCGAATAGCCTCTATAACGCCATTTTATAGAGTGTAACAAGACTGTAAACAAGTTGAGCCAAGAAATAAGGTGGAGGGTTCCAGCAATCCGTGAAATAATTCAAAATCTACACTGGAAGAAAAGTGTCCGAAATTTACCGTGGATTTAGGTCTGATAAATACCATTGGTTCTTTACAAACTTCTGGGACGAGTATCGGCTTAGTTCTTTGTCGTGATAGTTTTGCGAAAACTAAATAAACCTCCAGCGCATTTTTTGGAATCAGTGCTTATTTCAACAACAAAGAGTAAAATTCAGATAAACATTTATTATAAGGCCATATAGCTTCGGACAATTGAAGTGCTACTTGAAAACAATTAGTAAATGCAACAGAACAAAACTTTTTTTATTCAAATTTACAGTAATTCTCTTGATATAGCTCACTGTTTGAAATATCATCGATTAAACTCAAGATGACCACCTTTGAGAGAAATGAACTGTTTCAAATGATCAAAAACGCATTGTATGCTAACCGTAGGACCGTAGAACGTTACTTTGTTATAAGATCTCATTCTGATACAAGATGTCTCTTGAGGTTTTCCAAACTGTTGTGTTTGGAAGCACTGACCCTGGCCTCCAACACTAGAGCACTGACCATGGCCTCCAACAAACTCCAAGTCAGGCAAATTCGCTGGCCACTCCGTTCTAGAAATTCACCCTATGCAAAATCCTGTTGGAAAACTCAAGGTGAAGAACCAAGATGAGCTTGTGCCCACGGCTCGACAGCGTTCTGTATAACGAATTCCCGATAGGTTTGTTGATTGATTTTCACGCATTCAGCAATATCAACCAGTGGAGATCGACCGGTGCAGGTTATTCCGGCCCAAATCATCATTGAAGCCGGTGTTTGTCGTCGAGTGTCCGTCAAAACATCGGAGTTTATTCGAGATTTTCCCATAAACAAAAACCTATCGTTTTGCTTGTTTACGAATTGCTAAATTGTAAAGAGCTTTTCGTCCGTAAATACGATATATTCGAGCTTTGCTTCCACAGCCCTTTACAGCAATGCTTTAGCCCTTATCATTCCCTCCTTCTTTTGCTAGATTGTAAGATCCTATACTTTTCGGATGATCTTGTATGGCTTGGTGTCTTTTTCACAATCCGTTCGATCATTCCCCAGTTTTTACCATTTCAAGTGTTGTTGCCGTGGCTTGACGTCCACCACCACCACCATTTTTTTTTTTTTTTTGCAGAATAGGTCCTTCTGGTTGTACGTTTTATAAAACTTCTGCGCACGCTCAAACTGGCAAGCTCCCGAGCAATATCCTTCTGCCTTATTCCTGCTTTGAACAGAACAATAATTGCACTACTTTGTTCTTCTACGTCAATTTTTCAGGTTCAAATACGATTACCAAAAACAAGTTGCACGCAAAGCTTACAGCTTAGATTCAAGGTAAATGAAGTGGTAAGGCATGTAGTTTTATGTGCAACACTGTTGTAGCTGTACATGTTTTGTATCAGTTCAATTGCCGTACCCTGTATCCTTTAGCCTTCCACCTGGTATGGTGTAGCGCACCAGGACGCCGAATTTCGACTGGAACTCTATCTCCTAGACACAAACTCGAGAAGTTCTTTAAAGTCCTCGCGTATGAATATATATGCAATGGCATTTTCTTGCAAAAATCAACAAGTTCCCTCGTCCAATTGTACCTTCAAAGTCGATCAAAGAGAAGAGAGGTGGTAGTTTTTTCTTGGGATAAACTCAGATTATAATTACCTAAAGAGAAACCAGTGTAATCGTTCTTATCTAATGTATCCCATTCAGTTCGGAATGATTTGACACTGTACAACAGGAGAACTTGTCGGTTGTGTGAAACAAGTCTTGTAAATTTTCATCAGGATCAACTCAACAAGTGTGGTGCCTGCACAGCATTGTTCTCCGGAGTTTACGTCAGTGGTGTCACACGGAAACAAAGCCGTTTCTGTTTTTATGAACAAAAAGTCATGAACAAAAAGTCACTCCTATCATATTTAATTTCTCTTATTCTTGATTTCAGAAATGAAATGACAGATGCGAGTTATGAACTTTGGAAGAGTTTTTTTTCTTTCGAGATTTTCAGCCCTAAGTTGTAAATGTGGAAGAGTTGTTTAGTCTCTAATCTAAAGTTGTGCAATCATCTTCATTAATCAAGAGTCTATTCAAAAATAGAGTAGTAAGTACATCCAGCATGTTCTATCATACACTCTTCACATCAACACCAGTCGAGTTATTAGTACGAGACACAGAAGAAGTCTGCACATTGTAGACGAAATACGCGTATCTGTCGAAGATAAGCAAAGGTAGTTGGAATTAAATGGAGATTACTAATTTTTCTTCTAATTTATAGTAATCAACACCAGGTTTGAATCCCGACAGTGGGTTTATTGTTTTGTTTACATTTAGAGTCGATAAGGTAGATTTGCCAGATTCATGAATAAAGTTTACAGTATCAGGAATTCAGTTCATGGTTTTAAACATGATTTCATTGCGGTGGAAAAATAGTTCATGATATGATTAGTATTGTTCATGATGTATATTCATAACACAAAAACACAGCATATGCATGAAATCAAGATCGGTAAAAATGCATATCTAACATTGATTTCATGAATTTTTAGATTGGCAAGCATACCGCTTTGCTTTTTCTTGCTAGTGTTGATCTGTATAAGCCCAGATGATGTGGATTGTGACCAAAAGAAACAGCTGTGGCCGCTAGTACCCCAACAGATCTGCGTTTAGAGACCCATGAGCGATCAAGAGCTTCGGTGACGGTGTATGCTAGTGAATGTAGCCTTTTAGTTCAGAGAAATAGAAGAAACGCTTCCTGTTTTGGTTCAATAGAAGAAATGAACTTATTGCATTAAAAGTCAATATCTATAAGCACAAGTTGTCTGGTAAACGTGAAGTATCTAATAGTGTCACGAACAAATCTTCTTATCAAAAGGAAGTTGTGCTCGCGAAGGTACCGCAAAAAGGATTTATTATAGCAATGCCTATATACTACAACGGACGAAGTAAGGTCAGCCACGTTCTATCTTTGCCAAATAGAGAAGCAGATGGGAACACTCACCCCGAGAAATAATCTAAAATTTATTGATTGCCATATGGTTCCCATCGCAGGCAACTTTTCCCATCGTGATGGCCACTTTTATCCACCAAAGTGGCAATGGCTTTGTTATGAATATGTGAATCTATCCAGCTAGGACTTGGTGGTGAATAAACAGCGCAGTACCGACGACCAAGTACCAAGCACCACTCGAAAAGTATGGCGCATCCTTACATCTGTCGTTACAGCATAGAAGCAGCGCTGAGATCTGCAAGGCTAACATTTGTCTCTTTCTTAAGAGGATGGAAAAGTAGCACATTCACGTGTGGAGTGAATGCATGTCCTTTCGTGGTTTTTCTTTCGATAGCAGTGTCAGCGTTTTGCACTACCCATTATTTATGTCATGAATTGCTAGCAAATGAACTATGTTAACCTCTTTGCGGAGTTTGAACCAATGAAGCTATATGGTGAAATATGGTAGTTTTATTAAAAAGAATTGTGTGATGAAATGCTGCGAATGAAATGATGTATAGACAAATGTGTCACGATTTCATCGATGGGGCACCTACTCGTGTATCATTTAATCATTGGAAAATTATCCTTATTTTACCCCAATTCCCCCGTATTTTCGAATAATGACCAGTAATCTATGCTTGTAGAGGTCTGCGGTAGTCAAAATAAGCCTATTCTTATGTAGGATTTTCTAAGAAATTGAATGGAAGAGGTTGCAAGCACCGCACGGGTCGGATAACAGAGATATTGCTGATGTTACCCCAATTCCCCCATTTTGCGAATATTGCTGATGAATCTATGGTCAAAAGGGTCTGCGGTAGTCAAACTAGGCCTATACTTTTGTAGAATTTCCATAGAAATCGAATGGAGGTGGTTGCAGTCACAGCACGAGTGGGGAAACAGAGATATTGGGCTTATTTAGCTCCAATTCCCTGTATTTTTAAATATTGCTGATTAATCTATGCTCGGAAGGGTCTGCGGTAGTAAAAACTAGGCCTATACTTATGTAGAATTTTCCTAGGAATCGAATCGGAGGTAGTTGTAGCCACTGCACGAGTCAGGAAACGGAGATATTGCTGATTTTACCCCACTTCCCCATATTATTGGAATATTGCCCATTTATCCATACGCTTTAGAAATCTTTAGAATAAAACAAGTTAACTGGATCCTTTCGGACCACCACAAAAAAGTATATTATCCATTACCATCAGATAATTCATCTTCACCCAAAGTTGTCGCCCATCTTCACTATAAGGAGTGTATCGAAAATAAGCTATCCACAAACTTTCTTTCAAATTATGTTGAAAACCGATATTTTATTCATACAAAAAATTGATCCTTTATTGTACGAGGTTAAACTTGAACATAATGAAGACCGGATGAAATTTAAGTTATTCCTTCATGAATTTCCGAACTTTGGATCGAATGCTCTTCATCAAGTTCCGGACAAGTGTTGCATCGCATTTTTTGGACGCTTGAGCCCAAATTTTTTTGAACTCCTACATGTTCCCAGCTGCCTTACCAGTCTTCTTGAAGACCCTCTTCACATTGCCCAGTAACGTTCGATGGGTCGAAGCTGAGGGCAATTTGGTGGATTGATATTTTTCTCAACGAAATCTATACCCTTTTCCGCAAGCCAATTGAGAGGGGTTTTGGCATAGCGAGCCGACGCTAAATCCGGCCAAAACAGTGGAGGTGTACTATGCTTTTTATATAAAGGCAACAATCTCTTCTGGAAACACTCAGATCGATAGATTTCCGCATTTATAGTTCCGGTAGTGTAAAAAATGGATGACTTCAAACCACAGGAACATATTGCTTGCCATACCAGTACCTTTCGACCGAATTTCTCCACTTGAATCGACCTGTCCGCATCGCTCACATCCTCCCCAACGACGGCAGTAAAGTATTGTGGACCTGGAAGGGTTTTTGAGTCCTCCTTTACATAGGTCTCATCGTCCATCGAAACGCATGCATCCGGACGCTGCAAAAGACGCGAATACAATTTCCGGGCCTTGTTGCTGCTCGCTTCTTCTGTTCTGCACTTTGTTTCGAGATTTTCTGCTTCTTGTAGGTCTTCAGATGGTTTCGCCTCTTGATACGCTGGATCATTCCGACACTCGTTCCTGCTTTTTTGGCCAAATCACGTATTGACATTGATTTGTTCTTCATGATTAGAGATACCACATTCTGCTCCAGTTTCGGGTTGGAAGAACCGGGTTTTCTGCCTCTTCCTGGTAGCTCATCCAAAAAATAGTGTTCCCCAAACTTATTGATGATGGTTTTAACACTCGCATGATGAATTCCAAACTGCTTCGCCAATTTTCGCATAGTAATACCCTTCTCACTTAGCCATGTGTCCAGAACCTTAATTTTCACTTCCTTTTCAAACGCGACATTTTGAATACGCAGAATTTGAACCACACAAACAAGTAAACAAAAGAAAGCTGACAGTCAAACGCACAGCATGCAGTGTTCAGAGCATAAAAAACCATCACAAATACATGCGAACAACGCAAATGTATGTGGACAGCTTATATTCGATACACTCCTTATTCGTTATCGTTTTCGCTAGATTGGGAAATGTTTTCGTGTTCCTGTGCGTTAGATACACAGAACTGTAGCATCTGCGCTTCGAACTCTGGGTCATGCTTCCAGAATGATTTTTTGCCGCATGATTTGACCGATAGAAACGCCATCTTGGGATCAGACCAAGTCAAAGCATCTCATATCATATCAGTAAGGTTATCCTCCGCAGAAGTTTTCCGTGCAAAGTGCAATCGGGAGAACTTGTGGTCCTTGTGACTTGCTTCTTCAGCCTGCTCGTCGACGAAGTTCATCGTAAATGGCTAGACATATCAAAACATTTATTAGCATTATATACTTCCACATTCCTTATTTTTTTATTAAATTTACCAGACGTTTAATCAATTCCTGTAGGTGCTCATATTTAGGTAGACATGTAGGGAGCCGTACAAACGGAAATTCGGCTGATGAGCCGAATGTTACTTATCAAATTCACCTCAACCCCAAGAATTTCAGCAAACTTTTGATGTAGCGCAAGTAGCCTCCTCGCCATGTTGCCATTATTGGAGCTTCCGCAGCCTCCAACTTTGGGGCAATTGACCTTCAGTTTGAAGTGAGCTTCAAGCTCATCTGCAATTCTGAGTGCTTCCTTCTTAACTTCTGGGTGAGACATGGCTGGATGATTAGGAACAGCTTTCTTAGCAGAATTTCGTATGAGGCCTTCTACCAAGTTCAATCTTGAATGAAAGAGGAATGGACCGACTCGTTCATCATCTTTCAGATACAGTGGTATTTCTGATTTAACGGAGATATTTATGATTTTATCGCCCAATCCTACGCAACACAATATCTCCGTTTCCCGACTCGTGCGGTGACTGCAACCACTTCCATTCGATTCCTAGGGAAATTCTACATAAGTATAGGCCTAGTTTCACTACCGCAGACCCTCGATTTTCGAAATAACGGGGAATTGGGGTAAAATCAGCAATATCTCTGTTTTCCGACACTTTCATTCGATTCCTTGAGAAATTCCACAAAAGAATAGGCTTAGATCGACTACCACAGACCCCTCCGACCTTAGATTATTGAACAATATTCGAAAACATGGGGTAAGTGGGGTAAAATCAGCCATATCTTCGTTACCCGACCCGTGTGGTGGTTGCAACTCTCTCCATTCAATTCCTAGGGAAATTCTACATAAAAACAAGCCAATTTTGACTACCACAGACCCCTCCGATCATAGAATAATAAACAATAATCGAAAAATGGGGGAAGTGGGGTAAAATCAACAATATCTCTGTTCAATTCCTAGGGAACCACTTTCGTTTAGTTTCTAGGGAAATTCTACATAAGAATAGGCCTATTTTGACTACCGCAGACCCATCCAAACAGAGATTACTGGGCATTATTCGAAAATACGGGGGAATTGGGGTAAAATAAGCCCAATACCTCCGTCCACTGAATTTTGCGGCAAGTGGAACCCTTTCCATTCGATTTCCCTGGAATTTTCACATGAAGAATGCTATTTTTACTAACCTTGTGCTACTTGGAGCTGAATTATCGAATTCTTTCGAACTCATGTACTTTTTTCCCACTGTGCATTGTTTGGAAAAACAAAATTCAAGATTTCAAAATCCGTACATAGGGAACTGAATGCATTATATAAAAAGACAAAAGTATTCTGGGAATCAAATTCACACTCCAAACATATCGCCAAAATCGCCTAACCGAAACCAAAAATATTCCTCGAGACCAGTCATGATTTTATGTTACATGTATACCATTTTGGGCAAAATAGATAACAGCAAGCACCATATGGGGAGTACAGGCACTGCAACATGAGCTTATGACTGATGTCAATATCGTGGAAACTGATATTGCGTGCACGCGTGGTAACTCATTCTTTGACGAAAAACTCAAGCTCAAGTACCAGCTGCCGGAGCTTCGCTTCCAAACAAGACAGTGCAAAATTAATGATTATTATCACAGTAGCACCGTAGTACGTAGGTGTTACTGGCTTGCTCATAAACTCGTTAAAAATCGATGTATCCTCGCACCTGCTATCGGAATGAGGATTAGGGTGAAAGTCCTAGTTTTGATCTTTGCCATAGTAACTGACCTGTCAGAACAAACGTGAAGATTTTCGTCATCAACTCATTAGACTGATTGAAGTTTTAAGCCTATGAGACATTTTTCGTCCGGCATGTGTGTTGAAAGTAAGAACAATTGCCTTAGCAGGATGAACATTTTAATTAAAAAGTAGAGCTACAACGCACTTGATGCTGTTGGTTTCTTCAGTATTAATCCCCGGGAAGGTTAACTGCGTAGTTAAAGTTACTTTTTCTGGAAGGTCGTTCCATTAGTTGTAAATGTCGCTAAAGGAGCTTTAAAAGTTTTCTGCATTAAAAGAGCTTAACCAAGTCTCTTTTAGCACAAGTGAGCCGAACGAACGACCGATGTCAAGAAAGCCAGTTCGAAAGCCGGGCACTACACACATGAGTGCGGAACGGACAACTGCCTCATAATCTCAACATATTGATTTGGTGTGCTACTTGTTGGGCTTCACCCTCTTTTGCCATTTCCTAGGCCAAACCATTCGCTCTCGAGTGCTCGTTTTGTTTTATAGATATCGCAACCCAATCGATACCTCATCTCGAACCAACCGTCAACCGGGTGATATCTTACTTTGACCATGAAACGTTTTTCTCGCGAAATCAATACCATTTCATTATGTCCGTTGACCTTCGCAGTACACTAAATGGAATCAACAAGACAACAGCACTTAGCATTCTTTGTCGAATTTTATGAGTATGTACTGCAAGGGATTCGAGTCTATTGTTACTTGGTTTTGCGAGTTTTTAAAGACGCTTCACGAGAAGGTCAAATGGTGAAGGTAAGTAGAAGTGTTTATTCATGATGTTTTTCACGGAATTCGCTTCGACGGACACGTGAATGGGAATTTCCGCAGTGGAAAACTTTGTTAAATAAATAATGTTCTTTGAGTAATCGTGAATCTCATTTGTTCATCATGAACAGGCATTGAATCTTAGGTTTTGTTTTGAAAAGCGGCCTTTACGCAGAATACCGTAAAAAATAGCGGAATAACTTGCATATTGAACGCGTTAATGACCAGGTATGTAATTGCGGAGAAAAATGAGAGTCAAGCACGATTTTGAAATCCATTCCGGAATGCATCATCTAGTGAGAAAGTCAGAAAACTTTCATCAGCACCTGAATCAATTATTGAAAAAAAAAACACGGATTAGCAGGTTCTGATTGATTGGTTTCGTTAGTGGATAAGTTCACACCTACAAGCTTTTTCTGTAATCAATATCCTAATATACCATCCGTAACAGTGGTTAATCAGCATATGTCGTACTGATTTATAGATTGTATTTTGGATAAGAGCCGTCATTATATAGTTCTATATCACCCACCTTACCGAGGGAAAAAAGAGGGGTCATTTATTATTGATTAATGCATCCAGCTTCGCAATTTGCTAAAGAGAAGAACAATCGAAACCTGGAGAGAATGATAAAATCCAAAACAGGCATGCTGAGGCGTTAAAATTTGAACGCACATTGAATCCTACACGTGTTAGAAAACACGTTTTCGCTTGAACACTTCCTTAGCACGATAGGATAGGCATTCAACAATCCTTCTTTTGAATCGAAGGGCAGCTTCAAGAACACAGTTTTTTACATCAAGGATAAGAGAGTGCCAGAGACGTAGTTTCTTTTTAATGTAACACCTGCTTGTTTTCTTTTCTTCTTTATTCTCTGTTCATTCAAATCTCGGCGGGGTTGCGGTAAGGTTTGTCGTGTTTGCTATTTAGCCTTCATAAGATATTGGGGTCAATTCTGATCCATAACGCAATTTTAATGTACGCTATCTTTTTCATTTTCAAACCAATCCCAAGTAACATTGCCAAAACCATCCAGCTTTAATAAGTTTTATTAAAGTTTTATAAAAACCACTAGAATTCAATTTGTTTTTTTTTATGGCACAAAGAGGCTCCAATAGGTTTCATATTTTAGTCAGGTTTATGAGAACCTACACAGCTTGTGTACAATGATCTTAAAATCTTGTTTCCTCAAATTAATTTTACTCCAATCAACAATTTTATTTCAACTTTATGAACTCGTAAAAAACTTTTTTTAAATGCCGTTTTTACTCATTCATATTGTCTTATTATGGTCAGTTGAAAAACCATTTTAAAACCATTTGGCCCAGTAAATGCATTATACGGCAATTGGTTTGATAGTAGCCATTGCGAAGTTAAATTGGCTTTTAGGAAAAACTGTCTTCCAATCGAAATATTGAAATATAAGAAAAAGTTGAAATGGTGAAAAATAAATGCATCAAATTTTAAAGGCATTGCAAATGAACCGTCGTAGACCAATTTCGGCATTCTTTGAGATAACCCAATTGAATTCCAATACTTTTTAATAAATGATTAATTTATGGAACATATTTGTTTTGGTTTTGTTTTTATTGTACTAAACTCGCATAATTTCCGAGGCGCATTAATTTTTGAATCTTATCGTGCTAATATGCATCATAATATTAAATGCGCATATGATTTGGAGCATGATACGCTGTGAAACACTAAATTTGTTTTGGATATTTTGCTATCAAACAAAATTTCCCGCAACACTACCTAGGTAACCAATAAGCAGTTCCAAATCATCTGTACGGCAGCCTATCAAGCATTTAAGTCACCTTAAATGCCACATAAATGCCACAATGGCCCAATATACAGCTGCTTTACTGCAATGCAATGATAATGCTTCATAAATGCTATTTTGCATTGAAATGCTTATTACCGGCTCCAAGCATTTAAATGGCATTTGAAATCCAACTTTACAACAGATAGCATTCAAGATGCTGATATAATACTTATATATTGCTTGTCGCATTTGGAATGCAGATTTAGGATTGATTTATTGCATATGCTAATGCTTATTGGTAACCTGTGCAGACCTTTTTTCCTAGATAAAATTTTCTGCTAAATGAACCGGAAGAGCAGAGAATCGAACAAAGCAGAACAACAAAAACCAACCACGATATCACAGTGAAGTTTGACAGCTGTGGCCATTTGACCGTATGGTGTTTTTCACGGCAGTCAATCCGTTTGATAAAGGTTCTCTTTCACTAGAAAATTTTCAAAATCTTTATGGTCTTATAACGGTTTTATTACCTTGCTTTCACAACCGTCTATAGAGTGGAGCACTTTGTATAAAATGCAGCATTAGAGAAGCATAGAGAAGATGTTGGTAGACAAAACAGTTTTGAATGTAGTTTTATCAACAAAGCCGAGAGGTGTGCTATACACCGTGTCCAATATATTCTCATACACTTTTTCCTTGCATTGTGTCGTGCAACTACTCAACATGCTTCACGTATGTGTTGGTGTAGTTTTGCACTATGTTTATACAAACGCTTTTAGGTTATGTCCGATGATTCGGTGTTTATCTTTTACCAGCGATGAAGGAGCTTAGTGCTCCGGTGATAAAAAAAAAAGTTTTTGAAAGGTGAGCGCCCGGGCGCTATTTTCAAAAATTTGGATGACCGGAAGAGATCCGGTCGTACTCGTACGGTGCGGACTGCACGAATTGTTAAAGTGGTCAGGGAACGGATTAGACGAAAAGCACAGCGCGTAAAATGGCCGCAGATCTAAATGTTTCGAGATCGTCAACGCACAACATACTGCAAATGACCTCGGATTCCAAAATTTCAAGAAACGTAAGGTTCACGGAGTTTCGGAACCTTCCAAGCAGAAACGACTCGAAAGAGCAAGTCTGCTTATGTCGCGGCACGGTGGCGAAGAATTTATCTTTTCCGATGAAAAGTTATTCGTCTTGCAACAATCCCACAATGTCCAGAACGACAGATTGTTGGCTCTCTCTTTGAGAACTGAGAGTGATAAGAATATTCCACGGTTCCAAAGTGCTGCGTCAGTGATGGTTTGGGGAGGAATTTGGAAGTGAGGCGAATTACCACTGCTTTTCATCGAAAAAAGCGTTAAAGTGAATGCCGTATATTATTAAACGGAAGTTATGGAGAAAGTTGTCAAGCCATGTTTCAGCAAGACGGAGCACCGTCGCATACTGCAAATCTCGTTCAGGACTGGTGCCGAGAAAATTTGACCGACTTTTTGGACAAGAATGAATGGCCTCCCAGTTCACCAGATCTGAATCCCTTGGATTATTTCGTATGGTCATATATGCTGGCAAAGGTAAATGACCACAGGGCGTCTAATACGAACCAATTCAAAACCGTAATCAAACGGCTTTGGGACGAAATGCCGATGGAAGTCGTGCGTGCCGACTGTGACGGTTTCGAAAAACGTCTGGAGCTGGTCAAGAAGTTTAAAGGCGGTTTTATTCCAAAACATATGCTGTAGTTGATCAGTATTATATTGCAATATAATGGGTAAAATTATCAATAAAATCTGGATTATCGATTTGAAATAAATAGAGTTTTATTTTGTATGAGAATATATTGGACACGGTGTATATCCCCCTTAATGAAACAAAAATTGTTACTTGGGAATCGGATTGGAATTTTCTGACTTCTAATATATTTTGAAATTCTTCATTTTTGCAAAAAAAATCTATTTTTCAATATCAGTTTAAGGTGGATTTAAAAAACAAGTGCCACACAAGACATTAGGATCAATATTGACCTGGATTTCAACCCCTTCGTCGAATTTCTAGATTTTAACTGAGAGTCCATGTTTATACACCATTTGAAAGGTTCTGGTCTCAAAAATGCATAAGCACAAAAAAAAATTGGTTTCGGTGATATTTTCCCCCGGGAATCTGCTATAAAAGGAAGCAAGTTTAAGTTTGGCTGTGTTAACAGAAATGCATATGAAACACTCCAGACTTATTGTAGAGAATTGACATCTTGAGCAAAATTTCTCGATGCGCAGTGAATCGTCTTTTGATATTATCATATTAGTTCCAAATCATGCTGCAGAGATGGCGCTGCAGTCTATCTTTGTCAAATGCGGCTCTAGAGAGTTTCCGTTTTGGATAAAGTTTCTCAGTGTGTCCAGAGAATTTACTTTTCCATCACAATATTCATCATTACAACTCAACCAGCAATGACTTTGAAAAAGCTTGCCCTATTTTTTTTGGACAACAAATGGTAAAAAGCGGCATTAGCATTTTACCCCTAATATCGTGCGAGACCGCTTAGACTGGCCTGCAAAGAGTTTTCGTGGATTTGAGCCTAACCAGTATGTCGGTGCAGAAGCCGACAAACTGGCAACCATGCCCACCGATGTTTTTGATGCGAGAGCATCCGGTGTGAAAGCGTCGCGGATGTCATTGTTTGCGGAACGATCTGTTCGGGTTTGATGTAAGGCTTGTTCACGACTAAATCTTCAAAATTAAATTTGGAATTGGTGTTAGTTCAATCCAAGATGCATTTTTTATTCATTTAATCGCGCATTATTAGGAATCTTAGAACTAATTACAGTTACTTAATTAGGCTGCATGAAAAAACTACGAACTTTTGAGTTTACTCCAGCCATTAAGGTCTGTGCAGACGTCTCTGAAATCGATTTAGTTGCTTTTGTCCAAGATTTTCGATTTTTTTCTATAGTTGTAGCTTGTTGTTTATATTGGAGAGTTCTCTCTTCACGAAACAACATAGACTCCATGCACTTTATACCATTCCAAAACATCTTTGCGGTAGTGGCAAGATGCCAATTCAGGCCCGAATAGTGAGGGAGCGTCATGGCTGCGTAGGAATGTTAACAATCGCTTCTTTAGGCATTCTGCACGGTATATTTCCTTGTTTACCGTTCCGGTACTGTTGAAGCTTTGGCTTGTACGACCACAGCTGCATATTGCAACTTGGCCTTTTTCTTCGTCCTGAAATGCTCCTCTAAGCCGTTCCGTTGCATAACAGTATAATAAGACATTCCGGGAAGCTGCTTATAGTCTTCCAGCACATAAGTTTCATCGTCTTGAAAGTATGCACGAAAGTTGGGGACGAACGTGTATCGAAAGGTTTAAGAACGTTATGGACAGTACTTGCAGAAAAAATAAGCTTTTTTGCAAGTTTCCTCAATAACCTATCCGGATTTCCATTGCAACCGCACACAATTGCTTTTCGCACTTGCTCTTCTTTCGACGCCATCTTCGATCTAACACATTGAACAGACATACTTTTATTAGTATGCGAAATATTTCACGCGTTGATGTATTTCCAGAGATATACATATTTAGGGGTGTCCAGATTTTGTCGCGAACAAACCTTACTCTTCATAGACAGTGAAAAGTTAAGCTAGTTATTGCTATCAGAACCGGATCACCTTTTATTTACGCCCCGTACCCACCCCTTGTCACAGTATAACTTGTTAGAATGAAGTGTATTTTTGAAATGGATGTCAAATGACAAAATTTGACATTCTGATCAACTTACCATACCAGACAGAAATTCTATAGACCTTCATTTGGTACAGATAATTTACAGTGCCATCTCGGCGGTACGATCTTAAGCAAATCTAATAATTTAAATAAAAAAGTTCATGGCATTTCGATCATCTTTGAAAACAATAAAAATAGACTATTGCGTGATCTCTGATTTCCTGTAATGACAAATCATGGTCTTCAACATATTCAATAACTTTGCCGAAGACGGAATCTCATTAGAACTTCACTTGCCTAATATAGAGTCTGCAGCACAATCTGCGACAAATATGATTATGTGAAATAACTCCATATCACATACTTAGCTAATTTGCCGAATACAGCAATGCTTTAGAGCTTAGATAAGACAGACTGCAGTACCATTCCTGAGTCAAATCTGGAACTAATATGATAATGTCATAAGACGATCCTCGACATATTCAAAAACTTGCTGAAGATGGCATCTTTCTTGAACTACATATGGTGGAAATAATGATGATGACAAAAGAGGATAATTTTAGATGTATGATATGTACTTCCCCCCATTGTAGCACGGAAACTAGCTACCGACAAAAAATACCAAGAATATGTAAATGAAACGAGATATTCTCAATTTTCAGGAAAACTTATATTGTCACTTGCAAAGGTCACCGGAAGGAGTTCTTTTCTTGCATTCTATTTAATAGCCTCAATGTACTTGAATATCTTACTTCGAAATGACTGTTTATGTTTGGAGAAATGGAAAAAGTCTCATTGGAACGTTATGATGCGTTTCATGAAGGTTAGATCCTTCTAGGCCTCGGAGAGCATGTCTTCAGCAACCATCTGTCGATGGTTTTTTTTGCACGAAATTCGGCTCTTTAAGAGCAAGCCGTGCGATAACGCGTTGCATGCCCAAAACTATAAACAACAATATGCTGAACGGCTCCATGTGAGATTTTGAGATCACTAGCCATCTCTCTAATTCTTACATGACGTTAAAGCACAGTTATCTTAATAATTGCCATGTTTTCAGCAATATTTCACAGTGAATGGCGTCCTGAAAGAGACAAGTCTTCGAGTACTACACGACCACTTTTGAACTCTTCATACCATTCGTTTGCTCCGAATTTTGAAAGAACAAATTCGCTTACGCTTTTCGTTGGACACACAAAATTCTAAACAAACTCTTTGCTCAAAAAAATTATTCATGTTGAAATTCGACAAAACAGAAAAACTTGTTAAAAGCTGCTAAACAAACCCTAATGCTTGGGTCACGCTCATATTTGATGATGATGATGATGATGATGATGAACCATCTATTGTAGCAATGAAACTTTCCATAGCAGTGGCATAATCTAAAAAACGATTTGATCAGAATTCTATTGTTGTTTGTGATCATCAAGCTCCTGTATGAAGGGCCAAAAACGTTTGGACGGGCCCGTAATCAGAGAATCTCCTTCCAAAAGCAAGTTCACACCCACAGAACTAGAATCGAGCCCTCGATTGACAGAACAAACCCAATAGATGGGGTCGAAGAGCCCGCCCTCGTTCCGTGAATTGTTAACAATAGGAAGGAGGCAGTCCCATGCTCCCTATCCAAATCGTTTCACTTGGGTGCCCTGATGGTCCCTCCCTCGTTTTTTTTGTTGGGGCGTAGAACCACGCGTTACTGATTGAACTTTGTGGAACTTACCGTACATTGATGATGATTTAGTATATTTTGTATTGGTCATATCCCAAGTAACAATTTAAGTTTTATTCCGGTTGTATAGCAGTCCTCCCGGCTTTGTTAATAAAACTACATTCAAAACTGTTTTTTCCACCAACACCTCCTCTATGCATATTTCAAGCCGAAATGTGTACAAAGTGGCCCACTCTATAGACGGTTGTGAAATCAAATTAATAAAACATTTACAAGACCATCAAGATTTTGAAAATGTTCTAGTGAAAGATGTTATGATCACTTGAGAACCTTCATAACACCTATTGGCTGCCATCAAACCCTGCATAGGGCTAAATGGACACAGCGGTCATACTTCACTGTGATAGCGTGGTTGATATTTGTTGTTCTGCTTTGATCAATTCTATGCTGTTCTGATTTGTTTAGCAGTGAATAATATGCAAGAAAAAAGATCAATTTTGTCTGATAGCAAAATATCCAAAACAAATTGAGTTTTTCATAGCGCATCGTCCTCCAAATCATAAGCGTATTAAATTGTATAGTGAATATTGGCACGATAAAAGCCGATAATTAATGCGCCTAGCAAATTATGCGAGTTTACAACAACAACAACAAAATTGAGACCTATATATTTGATTAATTAATCATGAATTTCCTGAAAATTGAATACAATAAGGCTATCAATAATGCCAAAATTGATCTCTGATCTAAAGCTCATTTGCATTACATTTATAAGTTGGTGTATTTCCACATTTCAATGATTTGTTACATTTCAATATGGCCTTTGAAAGAAATCACAGTTTTGCTAAAAAGTCAAATTATCTTCGCAATGGCTACTATAATACTATTTGGTCATTTGGTGACTTTCTTCAATGCCAATTTGTCGTTTAATACATTTACTGGAGGCAAAATGGTTTTAAAATGCTTTTTCAACGGACCATAATAAGATAATTTGAAGGAGTCCTAAAACGGCATTTCAAAACAGTATTTTACGAGTTCATAAAGTCAAATGGGAGTAAAAGGAACTTTAGAAGACAAGGTTTTAAGATCGTTGTAAAGAAGCTGTGTAGGTTCTCATAAACCTGACTAAAACTTGAAACCTATGGCACCTCTTGCTGCCATAAGGCCTGGCCTGGATTGTTCACGACCGCGCCCACAATTGTTTGTCGAAGCTTCTGGCTTGGAAGCCATCTTTCCAAATAATCAAATGTGTCGTCGAAAAAATCTGCTGACGTGCTGAAATTATCAATTCCCATTGAAAAAAATTCAGCCGTCTAAATAATTTCTCGATATTAACGGTAAACGTTGCTCTGCGTGACAAAGAATACACCTACTCTTCCTAAACCTAAAAACCCACTTTGACATCATCTCACAGTTTTCACACTATAAGCTGAGAGTCGGAAGCATACACTCGAATCAAGTATACCTACCAACACTTCCATTGCGCAGTCCACGCTTCTTCGCTTGCTTTGTCCATTAAATATCTCGTGTTCAGCTTTTTCCAGCATCACATATGCGACCTATGGGAACACACATTTTCTTTCGCGAGCATTTATCCCAATGCAATCAGCGGGCAGGCACGCAGAACGACACAAACACACATCGAAAAAGTTGAACAAAGTTCTCACCAAGGCGATCCGTCAGACAGACAGTCGGAGAACACATCATTCGCTTTTTGTATCCACCAACCTCCCACCCACCCAACCAACCAACGTGGTCTTCATATTTTCGTCACGGGTCTCGGTTCGTTTGATCAGAAAATAGCGAGCACATCACTACATTCAGCGGTCGCTCATCTCGTACTGGTAAACAAGGCAGGAAGGTGAAACTCATTTCCATTTTCCGCCTTTCTCCCAAATATATCACACTCCTGCCCTTCAAACATACACCGACGGAAATTCACCCGAGATTGTCGTAGCCCAACGGCACGGTCTGACTCTGAATCATTTCCTCGAGTGCACGTTTACACACAACAGCGCACCGGGTGAAACAGCTGATTTGGAAGCACGAACGATCCGCTGAAGCCACTTCGCCCAACGTTCGCCGCGAAATAAACGTCCGTTCTGAGTCTGTTCGCCACAACAACGCAACGGCGCGAGTAAGTCAGCCAATGTGTCTGTGTGAGAAATGTCTAATAGGAAACAAAACGAAAAAAAAAACATACGAAACATAATGGTGATGTAGTACAGAGTGGTGCCAACATGGAATATGAAATTGATATCGCTCAGAACTGAGTCACATACGAAGCGAATGAGTGGGGTAGGAGGTGAGTGGGATTGTTTGTGTTGAAATGGTGAACAGAGCTGACTATGCTAAAAAAGAAGATGAGAGTTCTGGCTGGGAGGAACGAGGGTATGATGGGTAACTGGGATAGAAATTTTATTTTTAGATTGATGGATGTTCAACAACGTGGAAAAAAAGACCATAGATGTACAATAAAATGTATAATAACCATACAATAGAGTATATGTTATGAACAACAAGTTGTAGTGGCCATGAGGATAAGGTAACAAAAGGAATTAATGTTTCCACAATAATTAGTATGGTTTACGGAAGCATAAATTAAAGAATGAGGACATTGTTAAGTATCCTAACAATTGTTGAAGATTCTTATCATATTAGATGTTTAGTAGATCTTTTATTTAGTGTCACTAACTGTATTGCTATAACCTTCACTGGATGATATTCGGTCCATTCGATGGATACACACTTATGAATTGAGGTTAACTTAGATGCACCCAAAGGAAGCAGCTAGTTAGACTTAAACTAACTTCCTTTAGTAAATTTACATAAACCAAAAATTTAACACGTATATTTGCACGACGTGGCGTAAAATTAAATCACACCCATAAGTTTAAAATTACATTCATGAGGACACATAGAGAGATCAAATAGAATTTCACTACGTTGTATGAAAAAAAGCGTTTGCTATAATTATTTATAAATAATGATCACAATAATATCATTATTATAATTATTATTTTCTTAAAACTATATCCACACTACTATGCATCAATAATTTGTTTTTATGTTATAAATAATGTTATAAATGATAGTATTAATAAATTTCTATTTTAACAATGTGGTATTCGAGGATTATCATCCGCGAAAAAGAGCGAGACAGTTGGCTAGTCTACTATGTACACATAAAAAAAGAAGAAAATTACTTACGATGTAAACTGAACGTTCGACTTAATAAAAGGCGACATACAATATTCAATTTGAAATACCAAATACTTGTACATTTTGGAATCCATAATCTCGTTTGCACCTTTTTGGTCCGAAGCTGCAAATAACAGATCAAAGTATCGATTTATTGACAAAAACTAATTTAACCTGCTTGGGATATTACCTCGACCAGTGGCTGTATAGATTTTTTGTCCGAGAAGCTGCCCTTAATCCTACTACGTAAGTTTCTTACGCAACGAGAACAACCTCAATGGACCAAACCAATAGAACGGCTCACTGGACTATTTTTTCTAGCAGCACTGCCACCTGCAAAATGATGGCTGCGGGCACTTCCGTTTCATTTTACTCAATTTTTGGGTACAATTGCATACCATCTCTTTTTCTCTCATGGAAATGTTACTCAATTTTCGTAAAACGTGGATCTACTCAAAAATTGAGTTGACCCCCTTTTCAACGAAAATTTTGTAACATTTCCGTGTGAGAAAAAGAGATAGTATACAATTGTATTCAAAAATTGAGTAAAATAGAACGAGAGTGTGAAGCAATCATGTTGTGTGTTGTTCATGTTCACATGAAGAAACTGTGCTGCCAGAAAAAACAGTCCAATGAACCGTTCGATTGATTTGGATCAGTAATAAGTTTTGGATTTATAAGTTTGACCTAATTTGTGGTCGTGAAAGAAAAGTTTTCTTGAAAAATTTCCCAGGGAGTTATTGTATTGATTTATTTTTAGATGACAACGGGTCACCTCGCTATGCTATGGAAAATTTAAACCGCGGGCGCTAAAATATAGATTCATTGTTCGAGCTGAAATTTTGCACAATTAAATAGGGCCCAAAAGGTTCCCAAAAATTTAAAGGGAACGAATTCGTATGACGGATGGTCAGAATAATATTTTTCAAGAAAATGCAAACCTAGCTTGTAAAAACGGTTTCTTTCATGGTGAAGTCTAAGGAAATTGTCTAAAAAGCTAAATTATGGTCTTCAACACGTTTATAAAACCAAAATTGTTACTTGGGAATAGCAGCATCCCTTACAATACCTTAAAAATTGCATTCACTGTTGTTATAGTTAAACGGAAATATTGAAATAAAGTAGAGAGCAGCATAAACAACGCACCCGTTTCAAGCAAATAACGCTACCTTTTGAAAATCCAGTAGAACAGTGGAAAAAAAATTAAAACATTCGTAAGACCGGCTGTCAAATCGCATCCACCCTCGTCTACTCCAAACTGGACGAACTGTGAAAGCTATACTTCGAATAACATATTTAAGGAATTCCAGATAATCACCCTAATGAGCGTTGCACTACCGCTCGGATACGTTTTTGAGTACATTCTAGATCAGATAAATGCGGAAGTGAGACTGAATTTCAAGCTAATTGCTTATCAATATGAGCTAGTTAGCTAGTTGCATCGTTTCAACTTAGAGTTTTGAATAGAAACACTTCTACACTTATACATTTGAAGCATCAACTACAATTTTTATTATATTAGTGTATCTTACAACGTTAATCCAGGGCGTCAAGAAATCTAAAAAAAAATCAGGCAGGAATTGAACTCACGCACCTTCAGTATAGGTTTTCTTTATAGCTGCGTTTCTGCCCTCTGAGCTACGAGAGCTTCAGTTATAAAAGGTATCAATATCAATTATAGAATATAACTTGAATTTAAAACTGAGCATTTGCGCAATCAAGAACAATAACAATTTTTCAGACCAATAACTGAGTTGATGCAGATCTCTTTTGTAAGAGACTGTTTAACGTATTTTTTTAGTTTGAAGTCTACTTTTTAGTTTCCACTATTATGGTGAGGTATATTGTGTAAATTTTTCAATTTTGCTGGATTACAAGCTCATGTAACTTCCAGAAGTGAGTCGCGACCGAAAAATGCTTGTGAGCCACTGATGCCACTCTTTATTTTGATTTTGAGCTAACGTAATAACTGTAGTACACACATGAAAATGCGACGTAAGTAACATAAAATTTAAGTGTTATTGTGAACCAGTTACTGGCTCGGTGTTTCCCATCTACAGAACGACGTCCAACTGATTACACAAAGTGAATGATCACAGCTTCATACCAAATATACTTAGTACATGTCACATTAGGAAGGAATCATTTTGCTTTACTTTTCGTTAAGTGGAAAATATAACGATTCCACTCTAGAAAGTTTCGAGCATGGGGAACAGATTTTGTTAAATATTGAATCGTTAGGTGTGAAACACATCTGTAGCTATACTTTCTATTTGACAGCTCACAAGAAAAATCGGCAATAGAAAGAGATTTCCATGGATCTAAACACAAAAAGTATCGATAGAAGTAAACAAATGAGCTGCAAGACAATAGTTACTGTTGAAAGATCGGAACCCCATCTTCAGAATGTCTAAAACCCTTTTCATTAGAAATAAGAGGGTCTGGTGCATCTTGAGGGTCTGGGAGGGTGCCAAATCAATTTAAAAAAAACGGCCGAAACGAAAAACTGGAACACTTTGAACGGTAATAATTAGATTTTTCGAAAGATTTTCAAGATTTTTACATAATTCAGTTGAAAATGTGAAAATTAAATTATCAAAAATTACCGTTCTGCTATTGTGAACAATTTAAAATGGCACACATGAAAGTTTATCTCTTATTCTCACCTCTTGAATTCAAAAGCACAGTATTTTGTAATGTAATATCGAACATTTCATATGCAGCAGCGTACGTATCTCGGGTTTTTTGCATTAGGGCGAACCTAACATTGAGAGATTCTCTCCGGTCTCGCTCTCTTTCATTTATTACAGCGCATTATAAAACATTCGAGGGATCCTCTAGTACAGATCGAAACACAACAGTGCTGTCTAGCATACTTTACAAAAAGTAGAATGAAAAACATAAAGGTGATTGGAATATAAATGAAAGAAAAAGTAGTCGAAGAGTGTCTTTAAATGTTAGATACGCCCTAATGAAAAAAAAACCTAGATATATAAGAAATGTATCAGTGCTGGCAGCTTCATCGTAGACGCAGATACTGAAAAAGCGAGGAGCTAGCACTGGATTGGCAGTCAGTGGTAGCTAGTAGAGGTGCGTAATGCGCTCATGAACTGACCTAAAGAACTAGTTCACCAAGATGAACGAGTGACCTAACGCTCTTTTTAATTGAACTGTAGCTCATCCGCTGACCTCACAAAAAAACTAATATGTGAGCGGGAGCGTGAACGAGAGCTACTTATTTTAGGCTCCACCAAACTGCAGCGTTTTTTTTCCGCCGCCGCAGCGAAATCGCGGCGAAAAAATCACCGCGGTGAGATTACATGGCGGCTTATGGGAGTGCACAAACCAACACGAATTAAAAACGCAACGCATCGGAAAAAATTCCCGTAAGCTAAAGCAGGATATTCTGACGAGAAAGAACTCCAGAACAAAGATGCTGTAAGTTCTACTTTGGCCTTTTTTGGGCCTTATGGATTCGACCCGCTTCTCGGCCTTTTCAATCACGTTTCGATTAAAATAGAGAAGGTTTCAATTGAAAAAGAAAACGAATATTTCAACGAAAAATACACATTTTCTGAATCCTAGAGGGTTTGAGCTGTTTAGTGGAATACTTGTAACTATAAATTAGAAGAAAAATTAGTAATCTCCATTTAATTCCAACTACCTTTGCTTATCTTCGACAGGATGCTTTTCTCAAAAACTGTAACGAGCGAATTAATAGAACGAGATATATTAAACAGACGGAACAGGCCTCAATGTCAAAAGAAAAGACTTTTCGAGTGAAATTTAGAGGAATTCACTCGCATTTACTCTATCTCGAAGAATAATTTTAACATTTATAATATTCTATCAACAATATGCTTGATTGGATTTGATGAATTGAATGATTTATTTTTATAGTAAAAAGCAGATTTCACTGCAAAAGTAATAACTTTATTTATCCTAAATGTTTGTACAGACTGATGATATTGGAATGAGAGTGGTTTTGTTTTGTTTGACTGAGTTCCAATGAGCTGAATCGTTTGAATAATGTCTGAGAAATGTTCCCATTCCAGAGAAACAAATCTTTTCTTTGAAATGTCCTTTAGCATTCGGAGAATGTTAATATGATGTGATGTGATGAAAACTCACCATCAGTACAAGGATTACCAATGGCTGCAGGACTATTCTCAGCAGGTTGTTCTGAAAGAATAGCCTATTTGATGGCTTGTTGTAGCCGGGTCAGTGGATCTCAGGGAGGACCTTCGGGAGACTACGGCCAGAAGGCCGCGTGTCTTCGCATGACAAGAGACTGGCGACCCCACGAACCCTTGTCCAGTCAATAAATCCTTCGACTGTCTTAGGCTACCCCGCCAATTCCCGTTATATAGTTGTTATAGGAACAGTGGAAATTTTGCATAAATGATTTATAAAAAATGTTAACACAAAAAAAAACTTCACGGTCATACTGAACCTTAGATTCAATTAACACTTTAATTTTTGTTTTTATGTGTACTAGTAAATGTGCTGATATTTTGCAAATTTCTACTGTTCCTAATAAAATAGTTGTGAGCAATAAAAATGCGGAAGGATCTCACTAGAAAATTTCAATTATTTAACCACGTAAAAAGCAGCTACAGTTAGTCAATGCACTTTTAATCGTTCACTTACCGAAAACCCAACCTACCTCTTGACAAAACGTGAGTCAGGTGGGCCAAAACCTTCAAAGATGCAAATGCACAGCTGAAAATAGCATAAAAAATATTGTGAAGGCATGTTATAATATAATAAAAAATGATAATCACAATTATATTTGTAATGTCTGCATATCTGCTGATCCTGCTGCAATTGTAGACGAACTTGCACTATCATAATCACGAGGGAAGAAAACAATCCAAAATTACTATACAATACTTGGGAATTTCATGGATGATCGGGTCGCGCTGCCTACATCCCCTTGGTGCGACTGCCACCTAATGTATAGTTGACGCGATATAGCGTTTCTTAATCAACCGCAGGATACCAGGACAGACCCTGTTTGAGCCGCACCTCCTTGATGGACCAACGTTTGGCACGGACCTCCTCAATCTAGCTGAAGTCAGAAGGACAACAGTGCCCAGGCTGCACTACCAGCTAAGTACGCAACCCTTAGCTGGCGGTCTTTGTCATCTCTTGACCCGTGGAAGCATGAGGTAGGAATTTGTGAAGGCTAGAGCTATGTTGCGGGGTTGCACGCTTCATCCCAGTTGTCAACTCCGCATTTTACAGCCTGGGTGTTTCGATCAAAATTTGGTCGACTTAAACTTGACGCATTTCCTTTCATCGTGTATTAAAAAAAATTGCACACCCCTCATTTAAAAGACGTGTGAGTATAGCATCATGCCTCTATTAAGCTGAACATAGCATTAGGTCATAAGTAACATTGAGAGATTCTCTTCGTCGACTTTCTCTTTGGTTAATAGCTTGTCTATTGAACGATTTGCTGAGGTTTTCGGTGTATTGGATCCTTAATCTCACTTTATACTATCGTACTGTATGTCGAAAATACTTGAACATGTCTTTACATGGCCGTTGGAATGCAAAGAGAAAGTCGACAAAGAGAGTCTCCCAATATTACTTAGGACCTAATGCATTGTTCCGCTTGCTATTTCGATTTTAAGATTAGCACTTCAGTTATAGACGCATCCAGGTTGAAAAAAGAAGAAGACACCGAGTGGTGATAAACCTGACAGCTCCCTTGTAAATGTATGGGATAAACATTTCAAAAAGATTCTAATAAATTCGAATGAAATTCTCATTAAAAGCGGTTTGTTTTATGATGGAAGAAAAATCCAAAACTGCACAAAAGGGGCCTTATTTTTAATTTATTTTTATTTTCTGAAAATGTCTTTACAACAAGCCGCATGAAATTAGAATTTCATTTGAATTTTTTAGAAGCATTTTAAAATGTTCGTTCTATACTTTTACATGGGAGCAGTCAGATTTATCACCACTCAATGTCTTCTTCTTTTTTTAACCTGGATTAGTCCATCAAAATGTCGTCAAAGGAAGAGAAGCAACGCATCAAAATTTTACACGCGCATGACGGAATTTCAAACTACTCTCACGCCAAGTTGGCGAAATTGTTGAATGTGGCTAAATCAACTATTATCAACGTATTAAAAGTGTAAAAATCAAAAGCCGGAGGCACAGCGTGGACAAAAAGATTTGCCCGCTGTTTCGAGCGGAACCCCGAACTCTACTTCCGAAATGTCGCAAAGAAGCTGGGAATATCACCTTCAATCGTGGATAGAGCTAAAGAACGAGCTGGACTGTTGACTTACAAGAAAGTGGTAGCTCGCGACGATAAACAAAACACGTCGGCCAAATTTGTACACGACGATGCTGACGAAGTTTGATTGCGTGGTACAAGACGATGAAACTTGCGTCAAGGCAGACTTTGAACATCTTCCTTGACAGGAGTTTTATACGGTAACCGGACGGGAAAAGGTGGTAGATATTTTCAAACACATTAAACTGTCAAAGTTTGCAAAGAAATATCTGATGAGGCAGGCCATCTCTACCGGTGGCTTGAAGACCAACGTTTACATTGCGACCGGAACCGTCAACCAGGAAGTTTATCTGAGCGAGTGCCTACAAAAACGTCTACTGCCTTTTCTAAAGCGACACAATTGTTCCGTTCTATTTTGGTCGGATTTGGCATCTTGCCATTACGGACAAAAAGCCAACAACGTTCAAGTGGTACCCAAAGACAAAAACCCTCCCAACACGTCAGAGCTCCGCCCAATCGTACAATATTGGGCCATCGTCAAGCGGCATCTTAAGAAGACTCAAAAAGCTGTTGTGAGCGAGAAACAGTTAAAGCCAAAATGGCGGTCTGCGGCGAATAAAGAGGACAAAGAGAAAGAGACTCTACAAAATCTTATGGCAGGGGTTAAGCGAAAGACCCGGCAATTCACATTAGACAAAAAGGAAGCGTAGCTGTATATTTCTCCTGTATTCTGTATTAACTGAACTTGAAGAAGAAAATGAATTTGACTTAATAATAAAAACTTTGATCGAGTCACACACATTACTGTTTGACCAAATTTTGATCGCTCTTATTTGGGTCTATCGATTTAGAATTGGGCCTAACAATAAAAATTGCCTTTCCTTAAATTTGGTATGCATCTAAACAACACTAATGTAAATTAATGGTTTCCTGAAAAAAAAAAAAGGAGTGAAAAGAGTCGTTGAGCACTCGACACTGAAGAAGTCTGTATGTCGCAAACGAAATAGGGCTATCTCTAAAAGGATAAGCTTTTTCTAGTTGAATTTTTTTAAGTGATCAAGAAAAGTGTTAGTATCAATTTTCCTAGTTTCCCAATATCAATCGCTCTAACAATACAATATTTTTTAATGTTTTTTTTTAAACTGATGTGGTGAAAAGATATTTATCTCGATATTCATGTATATGTAGTGCAATTCAAGTTCAACGGACCCGAATAAAAGAATTTTTTTTTCAAATTTTTGAAAATACGGAACCTATTTAAATTTATTCACGGTCTACCAAAATTTTAAAGAGCTCGTTCAACGTATCAGTGAATCTCTGGAAATTATTGTTTATTCTGAAGATATAGCAGCCCAGTAAAAACTATCAAAACAATAGTTAAAACAATCAAGCGGCACAGATGTTTTTAAACCACAGCACCAATTAAATTGGTAGGCCTTTTTCCACCAATTTAGAACAACTTACTTCACCCTACTGTCCCCATCATCCTATGATGGTTATGCTGTTCTACAATTTCACCAACACACACCGTCGAGCCGCAACTTCATCGATCCACTCCAGCCATCCCCAGTTCCGACCGGCATCGCATCAAGATGTCGCTTATCCGTCCCAGACAACAACACAAGGAGCACACGTCCCAGTCCAAGGCTTGCGGGAGAGGAGAAACAGTATACCTACCTAGTCGTAGTTTTTAATAGTAGAACAAACCTTCGCGCACTTCCTCAACGAACGGGAGGGGGCGGAAAAATGGTAAGTCGAGTCGGTCTCTCTTTGTGCATAAACTACAAGAAAAATAAATCCAGTCAGCGCACAAAGATGGGCCCGAGCAGCATGGGGAGAGAATCCACCAGGCGAACAGCGGCAGGGTGTTCGATGAAAGTGGAACAGTGCTAGCAAACAGTTGTAAAACGGCTCCTTGTATTCAAGTGTAACAAAGCGCTCCACCGTGGCAAAGCGACCCTTTTGTACATGTGTGAATGTAGAATTGGCCCATTGCTCATGCGAGCGAAGGAACTCAAATATGTGTTAGAAATGTTACTGTTCAGCATTGTAACTATTTTTAATCGGATGGGAAAGTCTACCGTTATGTTCTAGGCATATAAGCCACACCTTGAGCCACACTACCCACTTCAAACGCGGGCGGCATATTAAAGTAAAGATAACTTAGAATTATTAACTTATTTAGTAATCCAATTGTAATGAATAATGTTTGCGAAATGCTGAAAATGTAATCCCTTATTTTTTTTTCTTAAAAGTAGGCGTATTATACCAGTTCACCCTACTCGGTAGGCGAGCTTGTGAACGAACGTTCACGACGACGGTCTCCAAGTTAGTTAGCCACGCGACTCTCGACGCGAACGGACGTGCGTTCGTTGGCGAAGAAAGTGTACAAGTTTGCCTTTCTTGCATTCTGCTTGGAAGGGAACGAGCATTTCCACAAATTCCTGTTGGATAGTTTTTCCCAACTTTTCCCTCCTCGGTGTCGTTCTTTTCCCCCGCTGGTGAAGTGAGTGAGAATGTTGCTAGTAGGAGTTGCTAGGAGAAAACCGGCATTGCTGGCGAGGAAAAATGTGTGCCTTTAGTGAAACCGATAGAAAGTGCTGCTGAGGAAGTAAAAGTTACGATTAAAACATAATTGTGTGAAATGGGAAATTGCAATTAACAGGCTGAGTTTTTTTCAACTTGGATAATTTTTTTCTCCAAGAACGCGAATCCGGTTTGAGTCAAATTTTGCATCAAAATAGTGTTCCCGGTGAACTGGCGCCTGATTTAATTGGAAACTTGTTTGGTTTGTCGTATCTCAAGTGGAATCCTTTCGAAAGTTGTTCACAGTGATACGATATCGGTTTGTCATTGTCACCACCCCACTGCTGAAAGCGAATAACCCGTTCCATTCGACCGCGCAATACCAACACAGTGAAGAGCTTGAATCCTCACAACACAGTCTGCCAATCAATTCAACATTTGTTTGATTACACGCACTATGGTTATGACCGGGAGCTGCTCATAGTGTGGACTGTCGTGGATTTGTTGATGAATCACGAGAAAGTACATCGTATTTTCGTCGATAGTTCTTCACTCGTCGTTAGATGATGATGATGGTGATACCCATCAGTAGTGATAAAGGATCCATTGTGTGATAGGGATAAATTGCCGCAGCTGCTCGCTAATGCTACAACTAACGAGCCAATCGGCAGGAGAAAGGATACTCACGGCACCAGTCAATTCGGACATAACGAGTAGACTTGTTTGCTTCTGTATCGTTGGACTTGGGAAACGTGATTAGGGAGATGTCAGTGTGGTAATAGGGATTTTACTTGACCCAGTTTTAAGAAGTCATCGTTTGACAGGAAAAGTGCCTAACCAGTTAGGATGAAGGATAACAAGCGGTTTTACAAAGCAAGGTGAGTTTGTTTTGTCGGTTTGGGATAAAATTTATATTGCTGTGGTGTGAGATCGAAGTTCAGATCGTAAGATATACATTGGCAAACGCTGCCAAATTTTTCTCATGCAACGTTATGTTCAGACATATTACTAGTTTATTTAGTCGAACAACGCAGAAGGCAAGGCATAGTAGAAGTAACATTCATAATAACGTGAGGAAAAGTTGGAAGTTCAAAAAACTTAAACCAAAGGGTGGAGTTATTTGCAAGTGATATTGTAAAAGAAAAGTTGAATGATTGATGTCATCAACTTTATCGAAGCCCAAAACAACGATGGGAAACCAACTCTGCAATACGTAGAATACCGGGCTTTTGAAAGAATGTTTATGCGAAAATGGTACACGCAAAATGTGATCATCAGAATTCCGTACTTCAGCAAATTCTCTTGACTCTTGACCACTGAATTGATTTTTAAAACATCATATTTTCGAGCAGCTTTCGGACAACCTTCTATGGCTGGAAACGAAGGTTAAAACATAAATTTTGAAATTTCCCAGCCGCACACAAATTTGAAACTATTTTTCTAAGGCTCTAGAATAATATGTTCTTAAAAATTATTCCATGAGAAAATTCGATTGTTAGAAAACGTGATTTTGAACTTGTTGAATGATGTGATCTTAATCCAATTGTATCTTTATCTCTTCACCAGGGATGTCCGATATTTTCTTCAAATGTCTGTGATAATAATTTGAAATGTCTAAAAATGTCTATGAAAGTCTGTAATTTTTCCTTAAGAAAATTAGACTACTTTCAACGAAAACACGTATAAGAGAGCGAGTTATGTCATTGTCGCAATTTGTGTGATTATGTAAACATGTCTGTATCTATTTCTTAGATTGTATGCAACCTTATTCTATTGTTACATATTTTTAAAGTGATACTGAAGCTTGAAGCATTTGCATAGATGATACAATTTGCTATACTTTTTTTCCCCTGTAACGCTCTTTCCAGTTTTGTATTTTTAAATCAAAATTTAATTTTCATTTGATCAATTCTACAGACTTTTTTTTATTCAACAATACCCTAGCAGCACACTTGTTGCCATTCGGTTGAGATAACATAAATATGACTTGCTAAGTCATAATTAAGTTACTACAACTAATTAAGACCGTAGTGTGCTACTTGGGTAACCATTGGTGGGTGTGAACCATATGTTAATATGGTGTCATCATCAATCATGATCATCAATATCATTATGGTCATATGAATGATTTTTGTATACACTGCTTCTTCGGTTAATCAGTGATTATCTCTTAAATTTCAGGGAAACTCTCCCCTGATCTTCTGCAAGGCTCTTTGCTTTATTCTGGGAAGTTTCCTCCTGAACTTCAGTCGAAATTCATCATGAACTTCTTGGCAGTCACTCCTTATTTTCTTCGAAATTCCCATTTAAGAACCCAACCTTACCTTCCAGAAACATTTGATAATTTTTTTCTTGAACATAGTTACTTTCTAAGCTTCTGAAAAGTCCCATTCTGAACAAGGAGTAATGTTTCTGCAAAACTTTGTGAAAGTACTTCCAGAATTTCTTGGCAAATCTTCTTAAGTTGTAAGAAGTTTCTTCCTAAACTTATGAGAAGTTCTTTTCTGAACTGCCGAAATAATCTCTTCTGAACTTCAGGGGAGTATTGTCCTGAACTTCGGGGAAGTTTGTTCCTGAATTTTTGAGAAATTCCTGCTTGAACCACTAGAAAGATCCCCCTATATTTCTGGAAAGTTTCTTCCTGAATCTACCATAAGTTCTGAGATTTCGTGAACTTTGAGAATTTCTCATTCTGTATTGCCGGAATGTTTGATTCGGAACTTTAGGGAAGCTCTCTAGCACTTCTGGCTAGTTTCAACTAAACTTTTGGTCTTCTGAGGAGTTCTTTACTGATTTTTTTGAAAAATTCCTTCTTTACCCTACAGGTAGTGCCCTCTCTGGTAGGTTTCTTCCTGAAATTCGGGAATTTTTTTTCTGGAGCTTATTCTTTCAAAACTTCTGTTTGGTCCCATCCGGAACTGCGAGGAAAATTTAATTCCAAAATTTTAAGGAAAATTCCCTTAAACTTGCTCTTGAAGTTTCTTCCTGGACTTCTGAGAAGTCCTCTTCTGAACTTTTGGGAAAATTGCTTCAGAACTTTGTGGAAGTTTGTTCCGGAACTACTGGGAAATTCGTGCTCAAATTAGAAGGAAGTACCCCCAATGCTTCTGGAAAGTTTCATTCTCTTCTCTCTGAAGAATTTTGAGAAATCTTTAGTCTGAAATGCAGCATGTTCTCCTCTGAGCTTTGGAAAAGCTGCCGAGAAGTTTTTTCCTGAACTTCTGAGAAGTTATTTCTTGAACTTGAGAGAAGTTCTTTCCTTAACTTCTATGACGCATCGTCCTGAGAATTTTTTTTTTCCTGATTTTTTGAGAAATTATAGGTAGTGCCCTTCTTGGTTAGCTCCCGTCTGAAATTTGGGGAATTTTTTTTTTCTGAGCTTCTGGGAAGTTCAATATTGAATTTCTGGGAAGAACTCCAAAACTTCTGAAAAATTCCAAACTTCAGAGAAGTCCTCTCCCCAACACTTCTTCCTGAAGCTCTGATTCTCTCCTAATTCTTGGGGAAGTTCTGTCTTGAAATTCTGGTAAGTATGATTTTGAACTTCGGTAATGAAGTTGTGAAGGTTCTTCTTGCATGAGCTGCTTGCTTCTAATAATAGAGGTTTCTACCTGACCATAGGAGAATTGTTTTTTCTCGAGGAAGTCTCTAAGTTTCCCAAATATGATTTGAATTGTTGTGAACCTTGATTTTCGTTGTGACTTCGCATGGGTTTGAACACGCGTGGGATTGAACACTACCATAAGTAGGGACTCCAAGTTACCCTCGGAAAGGGCCTATACGATACTTATCGCCGGGCTCATTGTGTCTCCAAGTGGCCCACCGCTTTCGTTTCTTCAAGGATTTCTACTTTAAATGATGCCTACGATACTTTAAAATATTTCAACAAAGCTTCTTATGGTTTCTAGTATACTGCGTTTAAACACTATACTGCGTACTGCGTATATTTTAAATCCAAACTTCATACAATACCTTTATCTGAAATTAAAAAAATATTTCAAATGTCTGTAAAAGTCTGCAACATATATAAAATGTCTGCTAAATGTCTGCATCGTTAAAAAAGTCTGCAATAAAAATGTGAATATGACATCCCTGCTCTTCACCAACTTTCAATTTCCACCTTCAAATTAACTATGTCAATCTTATCCTACATGTTTGACCTATTTCAATTTTAATGATTTTGGGGTTCTTCTGAAGTTTATGTAAATTAAAAATTTAAATCGGATCAAACTCCCTGCAAATTTAGTGGTTTCGTTTACTTTTGACATGAGCTTCGCGATACTTGCTTCGTTCCATCACAGATAGAAAGAAATATTTAATTTTCTGTGTTATCTAATGCACATGAAGGGAATGCTAGATTTGGTGGAAAATAATGGGATATTTCATGTAAATTTAAGCCAAATACCGCCTGAATCTAGTCTGTAGTAAGATTGCATCTCGTCTGTTGTAAGATTGCAAAAAATGTTGTATGGTGCTAGAAGTATTGCAAAAATCGCTGCCTACACCTCCTTTGGCTTAGAATTCATCGAGGGGAAATTATACGGGTTTGTTAAAATTCATAATTTTTCTGAGATTCAAACACGTTCCGAGCATGTGCTAGTAGATTGCATTGCCGTCTTTAATAAAGACATCCAATCCATCCTAGATTGCATTGCTTATATAATTGTCAGAAAGATTGTGGCTATTGTGGTGATTCGCTAATTGTTTATAAAGATAACGAATGTTTTGACTAGTTTCGTCATTCAAAAGATTGACTAATGGTATAATCCATAAATCATCCCGATGCCATGCAGCTGCGAGCAGAGTTTCCAGGCAACCTTTTGACTCTGTCTACTGACGTCTGTCTGGTAACACCTGCAATTTGTAGCAATGTGATTCGTACCGTTGAATTATTTCGAACAAAACATACTTATTGGAATTTTTAGCGTTCTAATGACACCTCAAAGTGACAACCCCGCACTTGAATTCTACTACAGTAGAATTGGAATTGCCGCCCAGACAACCACAAGTCGTATAACAGTGTCCAAATAGTATCGTATATTCCTATATTTTTAGTCAAAATCGCAATTAATTGTGGCCTTTGCCGTAATATGTTTAAGTTAAATCGTAAAGAGTGCAAATTTTCGACTTCTATACGATGTGTCATTTATTCATCGTATTGCGTCACAAACAAAATCGGATATACATCGCTAACCTTTTTAAATCAAATTTGTTATTACATATTCAATCGCATACGATATCAAATCAACTCGTTTAAGAAAACAATGGAATTTGCACGCATATGGCCTCCAATTTTGCACTTATAAGCCATATTTTTGCATTCTATACGATATGTTTACTTACATATATGTTTGTATATCATAAAAACAACTTTCAATATACGTGCATTTTGGTTTTCTGGGCGCTGTCTTATCCTTTCTGAGTTGCTGCTCAAAGTGAACCATTTACGAGACTAAAGGGTGTTGCAATAAAAATTTGGTCGAGCAAGATACCGGGTGAATTGTTTGATTTATTAACTAAAATCAAATTACGTTTTTAGAGTTTCTATCAGCATAAATTGAAGGAAAAAAACTACAAACAACAGCCCAATAAAGGCTGTACGTAAAGGTAAAGGTGTTCCAAGTTACAATATTAATGCTGTTTGTTTCAATTTTACAGAAGAATTACAAAGACATCATGCACATACAGCAGTTTTGATTGCGAAATATTGGTTTTAAATAATATACGGTTTTACTTCAAACTGGAGAATTTTTTTGGAAGAACAAATAAAACTTCGTTTTCCTTGAGAATATTATTTTTTATGACAGCACTGATGATACACTTGAAGATATCGTCCGATGTTATTATAAATAATAGGATTGCACCTGCTCAAAACATGCTGCACAAAACTACATTAAGAATACATTGTTTTACGCTAGTTTGATGACTCGTACTGAAGACCACGACAAAACAACACATTTGTTTTCAATTAAATCAAGTGGATCGGATAAAAATATTAAATACCTACATTAATTGTTACGTTATGTATTCTCCGTGCGAGGAGTAACGATTATGATGTAGAAGGAGATGTTCGCTCATCACCATGAGGCACCAAGAGTGAACAACAATGTTTTTGGCTAGAATGAAAGATGTGAAGAGAAAGTGTTGAAAGGTCCGTCAGAGTGCGGCAGGTAAGAAAATTAACAGATGTTTTTGAAAATTGAGCGAAAGGGCATGTATCCAATGGTACTCGAACCATGGACGTCAATCTTTGCCTAACATCCCACTGCGGGGTAGGTTGTAGCGACGGAACAAGTCCGCCACTTCAACAGGCAAAAATTGACGCATGGAAAGACGCTCATGTACCACTGTGGCTTGTATAGTTTATTCTTAGCGATCTATTGTGTGCACTCTGTTTACTGATGCGCACATGGGAGAGGAACTCTCTCCTTTTTTGGGGGGTTTGTTTTGATTCGCAACTTCCAATTTGCCCAAAAATCATTCCGACAAACCGCATTTATTTGAGAAAGAACTGCTAGAAGTACATATGGAATTCGAAGATGAACCGTTGGAATCAGAGGAGGAGTTCGAGGATGAAGAAGAAAAAGACGCTTATTTAAATCCATTTGTGGATGAAATGAACAATAATTAGAAGAATGAGCTGACCATCCACGATAGTAAAATACACATAAAACTGCGATGCCTTATATGCGATTCTCCGGCCATGCCGTTCAGAAGATGTTGCATACGTTTTTCATCACCCAAAGAAGTTTCTAATTTATCAACTCGTCCAAGGATGCAACAGGGGAAAAAAGTTTGTCAGAAGCAGATAATTTTTCATCTCCATGTGAAGCGCTAGGATTGGACGGTAATTTATTGCTAGAACGAATAGACATGAAGAGAAAGTGTATTGAAAGTTCCGTATAGGGCAACGGCAGGCTTTGAAATTAAAAGATGCAAGTTTGAAAACGAGCGCAGGGCATTTCACGGTAGTATCCGATCAGGCATATAACCCTTTGCCATACTACCCCATACAGGGTAGGCAAAGGGGAGGAAATTCACTTGACTGGCAAAAGGTCATTTTTTTTTTACTTAACATGTTTTATATTTTCATTCTTTTGTCTTGTGTACTTATTTTAACACTGTAAGTGTTTTAGCCCATTGGGTTCTTCAGCTTTGTTTAAATTTGTGTGTTTGTTGTGTTTATGATGTTTATGTTCACACTGAAGCGTCATCGTCGAGCGTTCTATCTCATCTCAGGCCGGTGGACCGATCAGATGTTCTTGTGACCTCGACGGATGTTCGTGTGTTCTCAGGAGGGAGTGTTCAGGATCGGCAAAAGGTTATGCAACCGATCGGGCTCTTATACTACCGATTGCACAATACATAAATTAAATAACGTTTTTATGTTTTATGCATTATTGCGATGTAGCTGCACATTGTGCAAAATGTTTGACTTAGATTGTATGGAATTACGACTCAATTCCGTAGATTTGAGTAACTTTTTAATCCTATAGGAAACGTATATGCCTTTTACATGCCTCTTTCTGATTTTGACAACAAAATGTCGAATGCGGATTTTTGAAGTTTCTTTGCTTTTTAACTGGGCTATAGCCCAGTTAGCGAACGCCCAGTTAAAAAGCAGCCCAGTTAAACAGCACCCAGTTAGCGAACAGTTTCTGTAAATGCTTTTTGACGAATCGTTAAGTTGCCCCTAAAAAATAGTGCACCCGGGCTCAATGTACAGTGATTGCGGGCTACTTGTCTGTAATATAAAACCGAAAAATGAACGAAACAATTAATTACAATCATCCCCGAAGTATTATGCAGTGCCATACTAACCATTGTTTCCAAGATGAAACTATCGTTCTCAACTGTAGCAGACAAATTCTCGGCTGCAGGGGGCGTAGAATGAATCCAGGAAATAATGTTTGGTGACACAAACACGTCGAACGTTTTCGTTACATTCCTGGCTTCACAGGTAGCGGTAATGCACGAACATCTTCCACTTCACTGTCGGATTTGTTCTCCATCCGATCTACTTCCAACTTGGCTTCTAGCCGCGTTTTGTACTCACATTTGTTCACATAATTCATGCGTTCGAAGTTTTCTCCAGGGATTGATGTTTCCACATGCGATTGCTTTTCAACTAAGTGCTTTTTGGGCCAGTGTAAAGCCCATTTTGATTCCCATCCGCTGGGAACAACACTCAAGCAGTTTTCTTCGCCTCTACGGTTTGCACAACCTTGAAAGGCATCTTCTAAATAAGAAAAATCGTATTATCATTACCTTAAACTCATTAATTACTTATTTATTACCAGGCGATGCGAAATAAAATCATTGAAATATGAACTGGTACGAATATAAACAAACAGCTGTCAAACTGACGCTCGCTCTGCACGGTGGGTCTTCTTGTTCAAGATTTTTATAAAACCCTGAACAAATCCAGTTATGTTTCCCGTTGGTTTTTTGAAAAGTGTATAGTTTTTCTTAACGCAAAATAATTTTTTTGAGAATAATCAACCTTCTAGGTTGATTTATACGAATTAACAAACAATAGCTAATTAAATCAATGGCGATACAATGATTGTTAACAAATTAACAAATATTGACCGTCATGCTGCAATGATGTAATGTGCTAATGGCATACATTGTTTGCATTGTTTATTACTTTCACAGCGTAAGACGCGCCTCCCAGTCAGGCAAAATTGAGTTTATAAAACCCACCACCTTCCCAGGAATTGCAGTCCAAATTTCTTTAGGTTGCATATAGCCACTGTTCAGAAATTTAAGTCTGCTCTTGTACACAGCATCACAACTGCAGAGCAGATGTTCCGAGGTTTCACGTTCCACAAGCACGATCCATAACGTCCACGTCTCCATCGGTTGGACATCTCCCCGTCGATGAGCTGCATCATGCTCGAAACCGGTCGGATAAAAAGGTAAATTTTGAAGTCCTTTTTCGTTTGTAAGAACTATAAGTGTTGTGTCCGTACTCGCATCGCGTTTCCGTTGAGTGTAATGCTGTTCTTACGTTAGCACAAAAATCATAAATATGAGTGTCACGTTCCATGTTACAGAAACGACAAATATCATTCTGAACCTGGCCAATGTTTTTCAAATGATATCTACAAGGGCAATGTCCGGTTACTAGGCCAGTTTAGGTACAAAGAACTCTCTTATTGAGCTCCAGAAGCTTTTTACTAATTGTAACATTTGGAATTATAAACCTTTTCGCTTGAGAACACTTTGTGGTGGCCAACCAATTGGTCATCACCCTTTGCTCTTCTCAAGATTTTAATTCCATTTTTATGGCACAGTATGATATACCGCAGAATGGTTCTGGGCCAATAAACTGTGCATTTGAACCTTGTTTAGCAAGCTCGTCTGCCCTTTCATTGCCTTCAATGCCACAGTGTCCCGGAACCCAGAATAAATTTACCGAGTTCTCTTGGCACACCTTTCGCAATGAAAGAATGCATTCCCAGACAAATTTTGATATAAATTTATAATTACTTAACGCTTTGAGTGCCGCTTGGCTGTCTGTAAAAATACAAATATTTGTATATCTATATTTTCTCTTCAGACAAACGTTAACACATTTTATTATAGCAAAGATCTCCGCTTGGAAAACCGTTGGATAGTTTCCCATCGCCACCGAGATTTCTACCCCAGGGCCGAAGATTCCTGCTCCCGAACTGCTACTTTCACATAAATCGAATGGTTTTAAGGATATAAATTATACTTCTGCCTTTTAAATTTTACTGAATTGGTGGTTTGTGTAGACAGAAAGAAGAAAATATAATAGTTTAAGATAATTTCACCTGAAGCCAGTTTTCAATTGTTGGTTGATGTACCGCAATCTGCAATCTATTGTTCAGAAAATAAATTTTCATTCCTCAAGTGTTCTTTAAAAACCATCAAATAAATCTGTATACTCTGCATGTATTCTAACACTTGCTTTAAAATCTTCTTCATCGCATTACAAAAATAGCGGTGAATAAAACGTAACAGTTATAAAAATAGTTTTGTCAACATCATGTGGAGTGGGCCAAATTGAATTTACAAGAGTTTTGATACGGTTTTAAGACGGTTTGTGAGATAGTTCCGTTTTAATCCTAGTTTAAAGGGCGATACGGTCAAAATTTGGTCAATATCAACTTGACGTATTTCTTTCAATTTTGCATTTAAAAAACCTGAACACCCCTCATTTTGAAGTGTGTGTGTGTAGAATGTTGCTCCTATTTGATTTTGGAATTCACTCTTCAGTTGTCAAGATGCCGTCCAAGCAAGAAGAGCAGCGTATCAAGAACTTTTGCGTCGACGCATCGCGAAAATCCGAAGCTACTCGCACGCAAAGTTGGCAAAATCGGTAAAAGTTGCCGAATCAACCGTTACAAATGTAATTAAAGTGTTTGGAGAACGTTTGTCGACAGCCAGGAAGTCTGGATCGGGGGAAATCGAAAACCGGAAGCCGCTGAGACGACAAAGAGAGTTGTCGGTCAGTTTCAAGCGAAACCCTAACCTATTCTCACGAGATGCCGACAAATAGCTTGGGTGTATCGTTCTTACAACCGTGCATCGTTAGCCATAAAACGACGTCCGGACTATCGACTTACAATGGAAGGCTAAGTGTTACTTACAAATCGCTGATGATAATATCCAAAATACGACGGACTCAAAGCGCGATCCCGGAGGCTGTACACTTCGATCGACTGCTCGTACGATAGTTTTTTGTACTTGCTGTGGTAATTGGACGTCACCGACAACCTACGTCAAAGCACCGGCAAAGTATGGAGTCGTTCAGAATGAAAGCTGTACCGAACCGTAATGATAAACAGAATGTGACGGCTATAACCCGGACTCACAAGTTGTATCACGAATATTTGATGAAGTTTTCCTATTATGAATACTTATGTGCCGCAGAAAGCTTTAAGCAGCTTCCCGGAATGTCTTATTATACTGCCATGCAATGGATCGGCTAAGGGGGGCATTTCAGGACGAAGAAATAGGCCAAGTTTCCAAAAAAATATTTGGTTTGGCAGGTAATATGCAGCTGTTGCAGAAAGGAAATATACCGTGAAGAATGCCTTAAGAAGCGATTGTCCCCATTCCAACGCAGCCATAACGCTCCCTCGATATTCTGGCCTGATTTGGCATCCTGTTACTACGCCAAAGGTGTTTTTGGAATGATATAGAGCGAATGGAGTCCATTTTGTACCGAAAGAGGCGAATAGACCTAACTTCTCGGAGTTGTGACCTATCGAGCGGGATTGGGCTCTCGTGAAGAGAGAACTCTCTCATCATAACCAGAAAGCTACAACAATAGAAGCATTTCAAAAATCTTGAACAAAAGCAGCTAAATCGGTTGCAGAGAAGTCTGCACAGACCTTAATTGCTGGAGTAAACTCAAAAGTTCGTAGTTTTTTCATGCAGCCTAATTAAGTTACTGTAAAAGGTTGAAAGAGGACTGATAATGCACAATTAAATGAACAAAAAATGGATCTTGGATTGAACTAACAGCAAATTTGATTTAATCAAAATTTAATGTGTCCAGATTTTGTCGCGAACAAGCCTAAATAGACTAAAGAAGAAGAAATTTAAAAAAATAGAAATGACAAAAGTGTATGACTCCGCAAAATTTTAAGAATAACAAATTTTATTTTAGCATTTGCAACGTCCCATACTTTTGTCACAGCATTTTAATTAACTACTATCCGTTATGTTACTAGTTTTCTTTTTATGATCCATTCATAACGTATCATGAGCATAACTTTAAATATGTTTCATTAAACTCAGCGAACACAACAAATCCACAATATAGCAGTTATAATTCACAACCGAATTCTATCCACAGAAGTATCAAAACAGCGACTCAAAATAATAGTGATCTGGCACTAATATTCTCTCTTCATGTAATCGCAATATTTTCTTCAAAGATAAAACAAATATGTCCAATTTAAAACAATTTTAAAAATATTGCAAGTAATGTGGGATGTTTGGCTTTGTGAAGCCCTTGAACTTAGAGTGCTGCAGAACAAATTTGGAGCGACTCATATTTCGCACAACGCAATGAGTAGGTTTGGGGAAAAATATCCATTACCCGAAGACCTTGTTCACAGATTACCAAAAGCCAACACTTATATTTCAAACTACTTCACACTAACGGATGTCCACTAAATAATGAGAACGAAAAGAATGGGTCAGGAAAAAAATACCAGTGAAGTTTTGTTCTAACTGATTTATTTTATTAAAAGGGTCAACTTAAATCTTCAAACTAAGTTTAGTGAATATTGTCATATGGTCCGTGGTCCGCCGTGGGGCGCAGCTTAGTCGTTATGCTGGAACATGACCGTTGGACGGCAGCCACATCGATTTTTCGGATGCAGCTTTTGATCCTGTTGGTAAGTTGCTTGGTGTTCTTGGCCTTCCAATTATCCTTGTATACCATGGAGCTCAAAAGACCGAAGAAATCCTCGATAGGACGGCACTGTGGCAAATTTGTCGGATTCCGGTCTTTTGGGACATATGGTATATTTTGGCTCTCCAAAAACGTTAGCGTTTTTGCGTAGTGCGATGATGCCTTGTCCGGCCAAAACACGTATTTGCCATCCGAGTGATGTTGTTTAAGAAATGGGATGAGTATTTTCTGCAAACACTCTCTTTGGTACACCTCCTGGTTGATGGCCAAACCGCTTGGTTTGAACCACGGCTTCGAAATACCCTTATCGGATATTACGATGTATAACATAACCTTCGATTCAAATTGTGCTGAACTTGAACTTTTGGAGGAGTAGTAGATTTGTCCTTAGTGTAGAATCGGTCGTTTCTCGGTATCTGAGACTTCGAAAGAGGAAAGTAGCTTTCGTCGTCCAGAACGAAAGATTTTCCGCCGTAATTCCGAGTCATCCAGCGGCATTGGGATTTCACGGTTTGAATCTGCTCATCTGTGTACTCTGGGGATCTGGTTTTCTTTCTACACACTATTCCTTCTTTCTTTAGCGTCTTGCAGATGAGTGACTTCGAACAATGGAACTTTCGGGCAGCTTCCCGTTGACTTACCGAATCCTTGTTGTTGAACATGCTGCGCAGCGAGCGGAGCGTTTTCTCATTCATTATTTTCGCTGGACGGCCGCAACCTTTCTCCCGGGTTACTCTCATGCATGCCAGGATACGGTATACGGTGGATACCGGAACTTTTTCACGACAAAAATGGTCCACCGTGTATTTTTTCCACGATCTTCGTTCGCTTGAAAGAATTGTACAACGCGCGCGCGCAGTTCTTCCTGTTTCGACGGCATGCTGAACACGACTGAACATGTTAGAGTGAAATAAGAGTGTATGAAAATTTTCTGGAGAGTGCAACGATTCATTCATCTAAAGTGACATTTCTATGCGGCCGTTTTTGTTCTGATGGAAAAGTATTGAAATCATTCTCATTTTTTAGTGGACACCCGTTACTTAGGAAATGCATATTTACTTAGAGCGGAAAATCACTGGATTTCGACAAACCCAATTACCTAAAAATCCCTCAAATTTCCCCCCAAACCCACATTGCCCAAAAGTCAAGGATGTGAAGACAAAAATTTGTTATAGTATAAGAACGTAGTGATTAATTCAAATCGGCGCCACTGTCAATGCATCCTTGCAAGGATACATAAACCTTCCATCCACTTGCACAAGCACGCTCTTGAACTATAAACAAAACAACTATCAGAAGCTCGCCAGCCACATTTGCCCAAGACAGGGCAATAACCCAGTTCAACGCACCGCTGCATCTCCTTTACACACACATATTCCAAGATTGTTAACATCGTCGCCAACCGACGGCAACGGCCATCACCTTCACCCACATCGTACCCACCAGAGCCCAAGTCAGAGAAGCAATCAAAACAATCTCTTGCACACGCAATTATTCGAACTGCCTTCCCTATCATCGGGTATCAAATATTACACAGTGGGAAAAAGGTGGCCCAAAACGGCACCTAATTCACGATCCCATCATACAGAAAAAAAAATAATTAACAGATTTTAAAATAACTTCATAGCAAAATTTGTTATGTACAAACTTACTCACACCAACAATTGCTGGTTGTTTGAATTAGGTGCCATTTGTGGGTTACTTTATCCCCACTGTGTGTTGGTGGAGATACGTCGATTCTTAAAATTTACATTTTGTTTTCATGAGCTGCGATGCAACGAGTGTGGAGTGCAACAATCAAGTTTTGCTTTACGATGTGAATGAGTGATTTTTGTCCGCGTATGTGTGCCTGGAATGCAGTTTGTGCATTTTTCTGTTTTGGTCTCGATTTCCTTGTGGAAAGACACCACCTTCTCAAGTGCAATTGCATTTTCAATAAGTGTAGGAGCCGCGCGCCATACACCTGAACGAAACACCAATCGCTAGACCGGTTGCACTTGTTGTCTGCGGGTTGTCACCGGTTGTCACAATTTCGTTTGTTTATTTCGGTATGCGATCATGTGACCCAGTTTCGAACCCACCAGCAAACGTTGCTACTAATGAACCGATGAGTTATTGAGGTTATAATTGTGCAATTGCGGTTGGATATGTTTGTGTATATTTTTTAACTAGGGCATGAACATAGGGGTCTTAAAATAAACCTGCCATCTGAATGGAGCGTCTAGGTGATTTGTTGTATTCTCTTGCTGGCATTGTACCCAAGTAACAATTTTTGTTTTATGCTGAAGGCCGTGATTTACACATCTAGAACGTTATAAAATGTTGATAAAATCAACATTGGTAAATCAATACTCATGTATACATAATTTGTAAGTATTCAAAACTACTCTTAAGAACTTTTGCAAAGTATAAATAACACGAAACACATGAGTTGCAAGCTCTATTTTTCAGAATATTGAATTACGAAGAGCTAGCCGAATCCCGGCATCCATAAATAAATTGTCCTCCATATTCAATTAGCCATCATGCCATTAAAGCACCTCATTAGACATGCAACCATGGTTTAAAAACAATCAAATCCCTGCGTGTTGACGTTGACCAATTTAGTTATAATGAGTTTAGCCATTGAATGATTCTACTCCATTAGAAACAATACTCACGGCATTTATCGGAAGAAACTCAACTACATCGAAATAACACTATCCAGTTCCGTATCGCATGCATAATTTCAAAACAAAACCACACACTAAAGTGGCACAACCGAACACTACTCTAAAGAGAAACCCAAACAAACAAAATCGCACTCAGCACGAAAGTTAATGACCCACTCGCTTGTATACCCAAAAACGCTTAAGTTATTTCACGCGCCGACCAAAATAAAACCAAACCAAAATCCTACAACACTTCATTCTTCGACTCGTAGGTCAGTACCCTTCAACGAACGAATACACACAAGCCAAGTTTGCCACATGTTTCAATTCGCAACATCGCAATAACCAACATGTGACATCTTGGAGCCACATGCATGAATCGTACGAAGTCCGGCAGCTGCCAGAGAAGAAGCGTCTGTCCCGACATCCGCGCGGTCTTATTCTTGCAATTCCAAGTGCACCCCAAGATGGTGTCTCTCTTCTTGTAGTTCTTTCCGCAACCATTCAACATTTACGACCAAGTACGAGTTCAAGTTGCTGCCATTCACCTTCCTTTATTTCGAGTTCACATGTTTGTGTGTCACACCTCACAGTCAATGCACTGGAACGCCACTGCAACCCACCAGTATGCAACCCCGTCTGCTGCCATATCTCTTGTTTGCTGAACTTTCAATCAACCGACAGCATTCATACATCATTCCTTAATGCTCGACTCCGCAGACCGTTCAACAGATGATTGTTAGATTCTTGTTTGGTTGAGAGATCCGCATTCCGCACCTGAAAGAACGAGGATGCATTTTTATTTTTTGCTCATTTGTCGCCACCGGACAAAATGACCACCAATCAGGGAATAACTTGTATATTGTGGAATCTCCAAATTAATTAATCGTGGTTTTTTTCGCTCCTGCCGGCTCGATTCGGTTCATCAGTTTGGCTATCGGCGTTTGAGGACGCCATTCTAAAGGCAATGGCCGAAGGTCGTTCTCTTCTGATGTTATGAAGGACAAGCAAAACAGGATGAATCATCTTGCTTATCTGTCAGAGTTGTGTGAATTCTAAAGTTGGCACATACATATATCTGTATCAATTAGCGAGTATGCAATTAGGATGCCAATTAGATGATGAACTCTTCTAACCGAACAAAAAACTATTCGTTGCTTGACAGATTTTTAAAAAAAACTTTCGGATTGTTTATAACTTTAAAAGTTAAAGTCCCTAGTAGAAGTTTCTTTGGAGATTGTGTAAATTATTATTGTTTGGATTTGGATTGGATTTGGATTGGATTTGGATTGGATTTGGATTGGATTTGGATTGGATTTGGATTGGATTTGGATTGGATTTGGATTGGATTTGGATTGGATTTGGATTGGATTTGGATTGGATTTGGATTGGATTTGGATTGGATTTGGATTGGATTTGGATTGGATTTGGATTGGATTTGGATTGGATTTGGATTGGTTTGGATTGGATTTGGATTGGATTTGGATTGGATTTGGATTGGATTTGGATTGGATTTGGATTGGTTGGATTGGTTGGATTGGATTTGGATTGGATTTGGATTGGATTTGGATTGGATTTGGATTGGATTGGATTGGATTTGGATTGGTTTGGATTGGATTTGGATTGGTTGGATTGGATTTGGATTGGATTTGGATTGGATTTGGATTGGATTTGGATTGGATTTGGATTGGATTTGGATTGGATTTGGATTGGATTTGATTGGTTGGATTGGATTTGGATTGGTTGGATTGGTTGGATTGGATTTGGATTGGATTTGGATTGGATTTGGATTGGATTGGATTGGTTGGATTGGTTGGATTGGATTTGGATTGGATTGGATTGGATTTGGATTGGATTTGGATTGGTTTGGATTGGATTTGGATTGGTTGGATTGGTTGGATTGATTTGGATTGGATTTGGATTGGATTTGGATTGGATTTGGATTGGATTTGGATTGGATTTGGATTGGATTTGGATTGGTTGGATTGGATTTGGATTGGATTTGGATTGGATTGGATTGGATTTGGATTGGTTGGATTGGATTTGGATTGGATTTGGATTGGATTTGGATTGGATTTGGATTGGATTTGGATTGGATTTGGATTGGTTGGATTGGATTTGGATTGGATTTGGATTGGATTTGGATTGGATTTGGATTGGTTGGATTGGATTTGGATTGGTTGGATTGGATTTGGATTGGATTTGGATTGGATTTGGATTGGATTTGGATTGGATTTGGATTGGATTTGGATTGGATTTGGATTGGATTTGGATTGGATTTGGATTGGATTTGGATTGGTTGGATTGGATTTGGATTGATTTGGATTGGATTTGGATTGGATTTGGATTGATTTGATTGGATTTGATTGGATTTGGATTGGATTGGATTGGATTTGGATTGATTTGGATTGGATTTGGATTGGATTTGGATTGGATTTGGATTGGATTTGGATTGGATTTGGATTGGATTTGGATTTGATTAGAGAATTTTTGATGCGATAAGCTGAAGCCAAATGACATCCTTTCATCTTCCTGAGTAACATAACATCATGAAGATAGCAAGTTATTTTGATACCAATAACAAATTAAAATCAAAACATGTTTTTTACTTTTTTTTAATTAGGTTGGCATCTTGCCGAAATCTTTCATTCAATTTTCTTTGAGAAAAACGGTTTTGTACTGATTTTCAAAACAGAATACAAAGTGGAACACTCATTTTGCTATCAATAGGAAAAAATGTACATAAAATTGACTTTAAAATTTTCTCGCATTGATAACAGGATCTGCTTTAAATTTGGTGACACAGCAATACATTTTGGAAGTCAATTTTTAAATTTTAACCGTTAGAAAAACCAACATCATAACATCATATTCAGTTTTCTATTTGATCTCAAACTTTACTTGGATTGGCAATCTCCTTCAGCGTCGACTGGCGATGACAAACTCGTCATCGCTACTTTGGCGAACATATTCACACATTTGAATTAATAAACGATTCCGATGTTCTGATGCAGCAAATAACAACAAACAAATACACTGTCAACAGAAATAAGTGATTAGTTATACAAGTTAACCCAATATTAAAGTTTTGACATTTTCGCATATTTTTTTCTGTCGCACCCTGTAGTAATAAAAAGTATCTTATCTGAAAATGATTTAGATGTTTTCCAACAATATAAGCATTATAATCATTTCATATTTAATTCATAACTTAATAAAAATACTTTTTCCAAAAATTGTGGGATGCATCCTTCCGCGTTTCCCAGTATCAGAGATTTGTTCAACCATGACATTATGGATCAACTACCATCCCTTTGAAATCAGCTTGCTTGAAAATTACTTCCATTTTCATCGTTACAGCCAATGCACTCAAAGAAAGCAAACCCAAGTAGCACACTTGTTGCAAATCAGTTGAAAATACTGCCATGCAACTGATTTGAGTCAAAATGAAGTTGATGCAACCTATTTTGACAAATGTTTGTTGCATGGGAATTAAGGAGTTTTATGATCCCCCAAAATTGATAATTGTATTAAAAATTTAATTCTACAAATTTATTAAACAAAGTTTTCAAAACCTTATGAACAGAACCAAAAAAATGTATTGGTCAGCATGTTGTAATTTAGAAATCACTTACTCCTAAAGTCACTATATTTATCAGCAATAAAAAGAAGGCCTTTAATTAACAAACTTTGATAAGCTTTCCAATCTTTATTCGGATAGAAGTGTTTCCAAAACGATGATTTCATTGTTTCCACTTACAATCATTGGTCTTGAATGAGCGATTTCCATTTTCATTTCCAAGCCACTCATACCAGTACACTCAACAAAACTACCTTAGGATAATCGTAAGTTGAACCTAATAAAGCAGAGAAAAATATTCAATTTGCATTTTCATTAGGTATCTTTTGAAATGATATTAAACAAGCATAATTCATTCAAAAAACTTATAAATTTCATAGAAGTTAATTTTTTAAATTTTCATAAGATATGCGTCATGATTTTCATCACTAATTTTGATGTAAAATCTCATGATGCAAATCGTATGACTTTTGCTGTGAATATGGTTTGATGGGTGAAGCATGTTAATAAACTATGTAACTGCAAAACATTTTATCTATTTTACATTTTACGGTCAATATATTATCTATTTTACATTGAACCATTGAACTGACTTTGAACTACCCAAGTAGCACACTACGATCATAATTAGTTGTAGCAACTTGATTAAGACTTAACAAGTCATATTTATGTTTTCTCAGCTGAATGGTAACAAGTGTGCTACTAGGGTAAGTTTCAGACGTATTGGTCTGTCATGAATAGTTTTTGAAAATGAAACATAGCAGAAGAAACCAAATTCTTACTGCCTTTAAGCCGTTTTTCGGTATTGATACTAACAGCCACTTAAAAACTTATAATAACCATCATAACTTCCGTCTTTGGACCATCCTTCAGCTTTATCTCAATCAAAGTGATTTTGAAATACAAAACCCTAAAAGCGGTCAGTACTAATCAACTCTCACACAACGGAAATTAATTTACAGCCGACCACCTACACCAGTATTTGTAATAGTTCTTGATTCAATGTATGTACGCGTTACGAATCGTACATGATTCAGAGTGCGCGTGTGTGTATGTTTGCGTTTGTGTGATATTGCCTTCACCTTACCAGGAGCTTACACTTATATCATTGAATGTTCAAGTTCAGCCATTCAATCTTGAATCAGCGTGTGTAAAATTCTATAACCGTCAATTTAAACGAAATCACCAAATTGAAATAAGCAACTACAGCCTGTCCACGTTAAGTTTCGGACACCAAAATAGTAGCAGCAAAAAATAATACACATAATTCAACAAAATCGATTGTTTATTTCACAAGCATAGAGTTATATCTACATAAGAATCTACATAATCTACATAATAATCTACATAATCTACAATCTACATAAGAAACAGTTGATGAAGATGTTAATCCTTCTTTCTGAAAAAATCTTCAACTTCTGTGGTACACTCACCATCAGGTATCGTCTGATGCGCTCGCCGTGACCATTCTCCATCTTCTCTTGAAATCATTGGTACCGTTTGCTTTCTTCTTAGGTTCAAAAAGTTTCCGCCTAACTAGAGCCCAGTATTTCTCTATTGGGTGAAGTTCTGGACAGTTTGGGGGATTGGTTGTTTTTGGCACGTATTTGTACCTCTTGTACCTTATACAATTCCTGGACGGTTTTCGAATAGTAATAAGAGGCCAAAACAGAGCTGCAAAGTCGTGGCTTCTGATAAACGGTAGCAATCGCTTTTGCAGACATTCTTTCTCGTACACATCCTTTTTGAAAGTGCCGGTAAACACGAAACTTTTAGGTTTTCAACCACAACTACATATGGCCTACCAAATCAAATACTTCTTCGGGAATTTGGACACCTTCTTTGTACGAAAATGCTCTGTAACGGCGTTCCTTTGCATTGTGGAGTAATAACCCGGAAGCTAGTTGAATTCTTCGAGTACATATGTTTCGTCGTCCATTATGATGCACCTTTTTCACTTAGTACATCTTCGATCCTTGCCATTGCTTCACTTTTTGTACGTATGATTTGGACATCCCAACATTATGAGACATATTCAGCACAGAAGGATTGTGATTTGCCCAAGAATGCCTTGCACCTTATTGTCTATTTGGCAGGAGCATACACACTACCAAAATCTCGTGTAAATTTCTGTCCCTGAGACCGACACATGCAAGCGTCCTTTAGCGCATAAGAATGTGTTGAAAGAGATGAGAAAATAAATTCAACCGAACGCATCTTTTGTTGAATTGCGTATGTGTCAGTTTCAGAAGACATAATTTCACACGAAATCTTTCTTTACGTCCCCCGACTATTACGTTCCCCGACTTTACGTTCCCCGACTATTTACAAACATGGATTAGGTCTCGTGTAAAATTCATAATTTCTAAGTGTGTACATTTCAATTTGTTCCACTTCCACAGTCAAGCGCTGTGGTCCACAGTCAAGGGCTGGTCAAATGATTTGCAAACACTTTTTGGTAGTTTTAGTTTCTTGGAAAGAACGCGAACTGATGAATTCGGATTTTGCTGTCGTTCATACAAAATGCGTTTGTGCATTTCCACTTGATTGGACGCCATTTTACTGAATGTAACAAGGACGTAAACATGTTGTACCACGAAATAAATTGAAGAGTATCAGCTGTCATATAAGTGAAACGTTCAACGTGAAATAATTCAAAATCTAGAAGAAAGAAACAGGCTTTACACTGAGAATAGTTCCATGAATGTACCGACATTTAATTCACGGTCATAATGTCTATTGCATATAATGATTACAATAATCATTAAAATTCACCAAATTCATGGAATTCTTGAGTATGGTTATGTTTACAAGGATTATTCCGACATTATATCAATCATCTATTTTGTATGGTCATTTTGACCATGGTCATAGTCGTTTCAAAATCACTATACTGCCAAAGTCATCCTTAACCGTCATCACGGCAGTCAATTTGTCAGTTTTGTTGCAGTGATAAGGCGAAGCGCCCATGAAGTGCCACCGTATCAATGACATTTATATAAGAATCGGCCCAACAGGCAGCTTGCTTGTGTTAGAAGGAAAAATATTGTAAACATTGCTGAGCAAGTCGTCACACTACCATAGTATTTCTAGAACGTGTATGGAATCACTAGAAATTATTGATTCAATTCGTTTGTTGGAACAAATTGTTGAATTAAACTTACACATAAGCTTCTCATACCTGAACCCTTTCCTTCCCTGGGTGATTCTCAATGTTTTGAAATACAAAGATACGTTCTTTTTATGTACACTTAAAAAAGTTAAAGAGGTTGCAAAAAATGCCTTTGCAACTTGGAGGAGACCTGGGACGAGGTGGCCGGATCGCCATTTGTTCTAATATTACCAGTTTTGGGAATGTTTCGAGTAGCTAAATTAACAATTGTAGCACAGGCTTTAAACTCGTTGCACAGTCCTTTTCTAAGAGGTGTGCAAAATTTGGCGAGTTTTTAGAATGTGCAATAAATTGAGCCAATTCAACCAGTGACTGGAAAAATTGTTCAGGCTTAGAAATATCTCAGCTAATGTAGTGCACTGTAATCGGGATGAGAGTTAAGTTTGCATTCGAGTTCATGAGTATGCTTAGTCCATGTGAATTTATAAATTAGAAATAACTTTTACAACGATTGTAATAATATTGAGCAACATGTTTTGGGGATGATCTTATTTAATATTCTTAATATTTTAAACCAAATAATAAAAGATGACTATTTTTAATTCAAGATTCAGAAAAAAAAACTTTAATTATGTATAATAGAAATTGATTACATCAGTCTGTTCATTGTAGTCCGTTGCAATAAACAACAATAAGAACCATAGAACAACAACTTTTTCTTCTACAAACTTCATTCTACATGCAATTTGATGAAAAGGTTATCGTTGGTAATATTATAACTTGTTACGGAACATTACTCTGCAAATTAAGGCGAATAGAGGAATGGTTATGGAGAAGAGACAAAATGTGAATCACTTTCTTAAGAGGAACAGGATATAAACAAGTAAAGTGGCGTCACGTACCACTCCGTAATGCTCTCCGAGGAACACGGATGTTCAGTTGAGAGAGAAACTTCGAGCAGTCGAGCTCTCCATTCAGAAGTTTAGCAACAAAAACCGCTTGTTGATTTTTCCGTCGGCGTTCCAAAGTATGCAATTTCAGCAGATTGCAGCAATCTGAATCATAAGTAAAAATAATGAACTTGTTTCAAAGATGTGTTATATTAATTTGTTCTATGAAATGTTATATTGAGTAAAGCAAATATAACTGAAAAGCAATGGTTGAAAATATTTAATTTTTATCAAGATTGATTTTAAGGAGAAACTTTAATGATGGAACCAAGTTGTATCCAAAAATAGACCCAAATAATTCTAGCAGACCGACATTACATCGAAACCCATCCAAAGTTTTCGTCTATTAAAAAAAAGTTAGTTAATTTTTGGAGGTTTAGAATTGTAAACGACTTATTAAACTCATCTAAGCAAACGCATGGCAACTGCGTTTTCCCTTACAACTCAATTTCATAATGAGCTATCATTAATAATCGACCACTGCTTCTAAAGCTGAGTCAACGGATACAAATCCTTCATATCTCGAATGACTCTGGGAATAATAAAACCATTACTTATGTTCCTAACAGTTCTAAAGAAATGTAGACTTCTATTTAAAAACGAACTCCATATCAGTGGAAGATGAGTCTAACGAGAGCGTACATAAATCGACTTAAGTTCGATCAGGATAAGAAAACGATTATCGTCCATAATTAACGCTATTCCTTCATCTATCGACCACATATGTCATTAGTAGTCACCATCCAACTAAAGTTCAGCAAACTCACGAAAGCTGCCCTGTTGCTTGCGGTCTACCTCATGACGCTGAAGCCAACAACGTAAACAAACCGGGCAACCAAGTGGCTTTCGGCATGCAATAAACCACGTTCATTCAACCAAACCGCCAACAAACTTCCTGCCTAAACATAGACTTTTCCGCAATATTTTTGGACCACCAACACCCCATTTATTTCCGCACGCCTACGTTTTCCTATTGGAGCAATTCTCTCATAAATGACGGTAACAAAAGCACGAACGAAAGTTCCATTCAGTGAGATAGCTCTATCGTGCCAATACATTTCATGGGCAGCCAACACAAAAAAAAAATGACTTCGCTTTGCGCTTTCCTGTCCAGCCTAATCTGCCCGAGGTAACAACGTTTGACAGGTAATTTGATCGGAAACCGTCGAAAAAAAAACGTGTGGTGGAATGTTTTGTGCACCTTTTTGTCCCCTTCAGTCGTTTGGGGAGAGGATGTAATATATGTCCATTGATTGCTCAGTTCCTCCCAGACCAGCCCAACGATGTGAGTTGTCCATAACTCTTCATTTGGCGAGTTGGTCTCATGATGCTTTGCTGATTGCTTTTCGCGAAAAAAAGAAGAAACAATTTATGAGCTGTATTGTTAACGTAGCTTAGTGAATAGAACGTTCTGTTGCTAATTTAAACAAAACAGAACCACACATTGACATTGTGTAAGTTTCTTCACTTTTGATTTAGCTGAAACCCGCGACAAAAATAGCTAACATGTTTTCGAAGCTAATCTAATATAATTTTAGTGCCAATTTTTTAGAACATCCTGGAAAATGACGGTTTCTTAAATACATCATCGTATCTGAAATCGCTTTACTACTTGAAATCAAGGGAAGAAAACGTGTATCTCCCGTACCAAACGCTTCCGTGTAGAGTTAAATAATGTGATAATTTTTATTTTATCGTTGAGAGCATAGATGCTAGAGAGATTATGCTCCATTTGCCTGTTGGTGGATTTTTTGGCATTTGAACCAAAAGTCTGGCAATAATTTTCCAAGGTTATATCGCCACATCTCGCTCACTGATGATTTGACGAGCTTCGTGGTACGAAATTTAAATATTCTTGTTGTGGTAAAATCAAGTGGAAGTGCGTGAACGCATATTGTATGAACCGCAGCAAAATCCTGCGATGTCGGTACACGATCTTGCCAAGAAACTAATACTAGCAAAAAGAATCATGTTTTGTGTTTGCATATTGTTTGACCAGTGGATCAGGAGGTTGGAAGCGGAACATACTGGAAAGTATGCTCACACCAATGGACAAGAATCCCTTATTGAGAAAAATCCCAACCTTGCTGTACAAAATGTGCCTCGCAAAGTTGGAAAATCAAAATCATCTGTGTAAAAATTAAAGCAAGGGCGTGGAATGAAGACGTACAGAGTGAAATAAAAAGTTGCCCAGCCGTGATGACAAGCTAAATTTAACTGCAAAAAGTTGTGCAAAGGAGCTTTAGACCGAGCTTTTGAAAAAAAAATCTTGTACTATAATGAACGACGAAACATAAGTGCTCGAAGGTTTTCAACAGTTTTCGGGTCGGGCTAGATGCCGGGTCCTCCCTTAGCTCAGTCAGTGAAGGCGCAGCTACAAAGCAACACCATGCAGGAGGTGACTGGGTTCGATTCCCGGTCTGGTCTAGGATTTTTTCGTTAAGGAAAATTTCTCGACTCCCTGGGCATAGCGTATGATTGTACTTGCCACACATTCATACTAATGCAAAAATGGTACCTGGCATCGAAAGCTCTCAATTAATAACTGTGGAAGTGCATCTAGAACACTAAGTTGAGAGCAAGCAATAAGCTTATTGTGAAAGCAATAAGCTTGAAAGGCTAAAGAAGAAGAAGAAGAAGATGCCATAATTTCCCAAAAAAGTATTTGGCTTGACAGGCAAAATGTATTGTGGTCGAAAAACCAAAAGTTTCGTCTCTATCAGCAGCACTATGAACACGGATGTGAACGAGAAATAATGACTGCAAAAGCGGTTGCTACCGTTTATAAAAAGCAAAGACATGTCACTATTCAAAATCCATCCTGAAATGGTATAAGGCATAAGAGGCCAAATACGTGCCAAAAATAGCCAATCCGCTTGTCCAACTGTTCAGAACTTCGTCCTATAGAAAAATACTGGGCTCGGATTAGGCGGAAACTCGTTGACACCAAGAAAAAAGCAAATAAGATCGACGATTTCTGAAGAAGACCACCGCCAACGTATCTGAGGATACTGTACGGAATCTGATGGCGGGTGTACAACAGAATTTCGAGAACTTTACAGAAAGAATCAACTGTTTTACTGCATATATAGCTCTATTCTACTGAAATAAACAATCGATTTTGTTTAAGTTTGTCTGGATTTTTATTTGCTGACATTTTGTTAGTGTCCGAAATTTTACGTGACAGGCTATAGCATCATTATTTTCAATCAATGCACAGTCACTCCTTTCCATACAAAAGGCTGACAAAAGTCTAAAAATTGATTTTTCTTAGCTTAGCTATGCGTTTCCAAGTACTTTTGGAACGCTTTTGGACGCTTTTGGAAATTTTCGTATGGGGTCACACAACCAAGATATGGTGACCTGGAATATCCAAAACATCCGATAAAATGGTAAATTCATTAGTCTCGTCCTAAAACAATTTTATTTTATTTTTTCAAAACCATTTGTATATAAAATGTGAAAATTTTAGCAAAGTGGAGAACAATTAACGGCTATGGGATGACATGGTCCTCCGGAAATCCCGGAACAACGGTAACATACGATAATTCTACAATTCCATACCAAAATGAGAAAGTGGATCTTCGAATTTCGCAATATTTGGTAGGTTTGTTCCTTTTTGGAAAATGTATGACTTAAATTTTTCATTTTTTCATTAGGGTGGCCCATTTCGAGATAGGGTTGTCCAAAAAACGTGAAAAAAAATTATAACTTATGAACCACTTGTTGAGTTAATTCTAAATTTTAATGATGAAAGAAAATGAAAAATAACAGGATAAAATCTGATATTTTAAATCTATTTTAAAAATGTGAAGTTTTTATGATTTTCGTGGCGACAGCAATTTTAAACTGTTCTATTGTCAATTTTAAAACTCAAAATCCGGCTTATTAACTTAAAGATTACACTTTCACTTCCTGACTATACATTCTTCCAACAGGATATTACCTAACCCTGTAAGGCTACATTGTGAAGAGGGATTGAATTATTTCATACACATATTAATGCAATATGATCACCCATACTCTCACACACGCAATCAATCGAAGTGCGGATTGGAAGTTTGATCCCCGCTTCTGCTCAATTTTACTGGAGCATAACAAAAAGCTTGTCACTGGACAATGTACAATTTCACTCTAAGAGGATGGAGTTTGAAGTTTTGTAACAACCAAAATACAGGAAAAACGTGATGAAATGCGGTGGGGAGGGGGAGACTTATATTTTTCCTCAATGTAGCGTGACATAATTTATGTCTCTTAGTGTGTTGCACGTTGTATTGAGGCTTCTGTTATTTTGCTTTCTTTATTAACCCTTTAATTAGCAAACAATGTTTGTTAAGTTCTTTTTTCGCTCCATGATGACTTTCCTTAAACTTTTCATATCATCCGCTAAATGTCAAACATAGTAAATGGAACATAAGACTAGCAGAAAACCTCATAATAAATCGAGTAACTTGTTTAAGTTTCTCCACTCTAGAACGAAAATGTTTTACAACTCTTCATATATTCCGGATGTTCCGACTAACCCGGAGGATCATGGAGTGATCAGTCGAAATCACAAATGGGTTACTACACTACATGCGTCCTCACATTACATTTAAATTTATTTGATACTAAAAACCTAAATTTATATACCTATCGTGAGATCTGACCCAATTTACACAGGAAACTTGATATCATCACCATTACATGTTATTTGATGAGTCACATGATGTGTCTTGATCCTAATCCAAATCTGTCCACTTACCCGGGAGTAGCCAACCCGGATATAGCCAATGTGGTTGTGGAGTTTTGATATCATCATCATTGGGCTTATTTTTGGATTCTCGTGTAATTTGAGTCAGACATTGATTGTTTTGATCTTAGTCAGAAATTGACCACTTCCCCGGGGGTATCTCCGTATCTAGTTCTAAACGATTTCAAAGGGACGTATAGGGCTAGAGTACCTTTTGTTTGACTGTTGTTTAATTGGAATCGGTTTAATAGTTGCTTGGGAAACTTCGTTAGAAATTTCGATACACACATACACTACACACACATTCACACACAGCAATGTGTTCAGTTCATCGAGCTAAGTTCGTTGTTCATAACACTCGGCCTTCCAGGCTTTGGATCAAAAGTCGATTTTCACTTCATTGTAAGAAGGGTAAAACCGAGATAACGAGATCGTACTAGATTTAAGAATATGCTAATTTTCTGGATTCCCCAGACATTCCAGAACTCTGGCCTCTCAGAACCGTATTTGCGCAAGATGATATCCAAATTTTTGGAAAACTGACAAAAAATCTACACATTGAAGCTATTGTGGATTATGTGCACGTGTGTGTTCATATTTGAAAAATTATTTGAAGTTTTTTTTTCGATCCTGCATACATTTCATATGGGACTAAAAAACCAAGACCGTGTAGGACACATACTTTGAAAAATTGTAGAGAGAGCAATTTTCATCCAATCTTCATACAATTTTGGAAAAAGAAGTTTCAAATTCTGTACACAATTAGAAAAATATATTTATTGTTAAATCAGAAAGTTGATTTTTCAACTTTTTCCGCCTTAGAATCACTGTGCAACTACGCAAACGAAAGTGGAAAGATGGCGGACAGCTTCAAATATATAGATCTGTTGAAGTTCGCAAAAATATCGTTTTTAGTTGGCTATTTGAACCCTATGGTTTTAAAACCGACATTTCCATTGTAACCGAGACCGTCAACTGAGCAATTTACGTGAGCGAGTATTTTTAAATGCAACACGATTGTTCCATTTTGTTTTGCCATTACGAAAAAAGGCCGATCTAAAAATCCCTATTGGTTTTATACTAATAGAATTTTTAAAACAAAATCATTTACACGCATTCAATTATTCAAGCTAAGAGCAGTTTCTGTGTACTGATGAGAAATGATACTCATACGATGGAATAGTTATAATGTCGATTAATACTGATTAAATACAATCAGCAGTTAAATAAAACAATAATGAGACTACAGTTGTTATGTTTTAGTATTCTCCATCCGTGGCGTAAGGATTATGATGATGTAGAAGGAAATATTCTCTTATCACCATGAGGTTCCAAGAGTGGATAGAAGTTTTTGCTAGAACAAAAGATATGAAGAGAAAGTGTTGATGATGATGCTGGTCCCACAACTTACCCCTACAAAGGTTTAAGCTAGACGATTTATCTATTTGATAATTGATTTAAAAACAATTCAACCAGTTATGCAAAACAAAAAACGAAACGGATTTCATCTACAGATAGTTCTGTCAGTGTACGGAAGGCAGTGAAAAATTGAACAGAAGTATTTGAAAATTGAGCGATAAGATATATGTATAGTACTCGAACCAAGCACACATTCTTTTGCCTGTTGAGGTGGCGGATTCGTTCCTGCCTTGAGCTACCCCGTATGGAGATGTAAGGCAAAGGAATGGGTGCTTGGAAGGAGTTAAACAAACTCGTTGCGAATATATTCAGAGGAAAATTGATTTGCATCAAAACAGCAGCAAAAAGTTATGGAAAATTTTGAAACTCTTGTTAAAACCTAGTAATTGCAAACCGTGATCCATTAAAACAGTCAGAGCTTATCATTGCAAGAGTAGTACAATACTGCTTCAATGTCATCGGAAAAAAACATGTTGGTCCTATATAATGAATCGCAGCAAACTGGGCATGTGCCTCAAGTTCGGAACAAATCTTTAGTTATTCCGAAGAGTTTCGTCCCAATAACAGGTTGCACACTTTAGAACAAATTTGGAACTTGTTGCAAAAGGCCAGCTGTTAACGCTTGGAGTAATAATTTGATTGTGCCGGAACAATCGGGATATTATGAAGGTCACTATTGTGAAACAGCGATAAACTTAGTCTTAGCAAAATGGAAAAAAAAAATCTAGAGCGTAAAAAAGCAATCGTTGCTGTTTTTATTGGATCTGAAACGTGCTTTTGAAACAATTTCTCGGCCCTTATTCTTAGAAACCATCAAGCGCTTTGGATTTTCAGGTTCTGCATATATGTAGATGGTTCGAAAGCTATTTGCCAGACAGAACTCAACGGACTACTTTTAATGATTTCGTTGCAAGCCCTGTGAAGAACAGCCTTGGCGTAACACAAGGGAGTGTATTAGGGCCCATATTATTCATTCTATATATTAATGATATTAATCTTTTTGCTGATGATACCGTGTTGTTTATTGCTGCTAAAAGCCTTGATGTGGCCGTTTCACATTTGAATGCAGATTCACATTCGCTAAGTGGATGATTAAAGTACATACAGTTGAAAAAATTGAACATAAACAAAATCAAATTCATGGTAATTTCGCGGAATCGAGTTATTGAAGACGTCTCAGCTAAAATTGATGATGAGACAATCGATCACGTTCGTGAGATTAAATATCTCGGCGTGATTATTGATGAGAGCTTAAATTTGACTCTCACATTGACGATGCTATAAAAAAAAGTAGCCAAGAAGTTCGGTATTCTCTGCCAATTGAAAATCGACTTCACTATTGCTGTTAAAGTACAATTGTACAAATCAATCAGCTCTCCTCACATTGAATTTTGCCCTTCCATTTTGTTTTCAGCTAAACAAACACAAAAGCTGAGAATACAGCGTTTGCAAAATACGATAATGCGTTTGATTTTAAGATGTAATAGGTTACCCGAGCAAAGGTTTATACCAAATTGATAACAAGTTCTAATATTAGATTATCAGTGTTTGACCACTAAATATGTTATCGTTTAGGCAGAATAAACAGCCAAAATAACAAAAACAATAACAAATTAATGTTCGTTGGATATCACAACAATAACAAATTTTGTGATATGAACAAATTTCTTGATATAATTTCAAATTATGTTATCATCATGATATCAAATTCATACACTAATAACTAAGGTAGTGGTTCTGGTGAGAAGCTTAATTTCATATCCATCACATGCTGGTTATATTCTGCATTCGTCAGCATAATCGTAGAATTTAATAACGTTCGTCGAAAATCGTCTTTAAAAATTGATAACAGATGATAACAAAATTTGTCAACATTGATAACTAAATTTGTTATGCGATAACAAGTTAGTTCAAAATGATATTCATAGACATAACACTAGAAACGGAGCTTCACAAAATTCGTTGATCTTTTAAAGTATACATGTTTTTAACTCGATGGCTATAGACATCAAACGTGCAGCAACACTAACATATTTTGAGAGATAAAGTAAAACACACATCAAAGCTGCTTTTTGAATAACTGCTCTGTTTACTTATTTTGTATCCTGACGATGTTATTATTACGTATATTTTGTATGGTTTATTGTTAAATGTTTAATATTTGTCATGGGGCACAAACAAACTATACTTTTCGCCTAGATGATGATGATGGATTTATAGTTCTTTATATTTTGGTAATGAAATTAAAATAGCTAGTATCTTGTTTGGGTAGTCGATAGTTTGAGCCTCGCGCGCGTAAACGGGTATAGATGACTGTTTCGTATTATTTTACAAAACATATTGAAAGCTTATTCCTTTTTAAAGATAATTTGAATCAGTAGTAAGCCGTTTGGTTGAATGTCATAAATGCGGCTGTTGCTCATAGTTTTTGAACTTAGCGGAATTTTCAATAACTGGAAATGTCCTGAAGTTTGTCGACCTTTTTGATCACTGGGCTATGCTCACGGAATTTTGACGTTGAAACCAACTGCATTTTTTAATTTATAACTTTGCTATTTAGTGATGGAAAGTAACCCAGGAGTTTATATCTGTAAATGTAATCAGAGCGGTTTTTGTTTTTGTTTGTAGATCTGATTAAATTATTGTTCAATATAAGATTATCTGAAAGATAAATCGTCTAGATCAAACCTTTGTGGGGGTATGTAGTGGGACCATCATCATAAGATGACCAATGTCGAAAATAAATCCTTTTCCAGTGTGAAAAGAAAATTACACTTACAGAGCTGTTCAGTGGAAAGGGCAAACCGTGGTGATAATTTTAATTATAAAGGCTTAACTGCACGCGACCAATATCCAATCTAATTATAAAATACGTAATGCTGCGATAATTAAGCGATTAAAGTCATTGTTTATCCTATTCTATATTGAGGTTCTCCGCTTCAATTTTTATCCGGGTCCGTTCTGTCTGTCACGTTCTCTATACATTTTTACTTCAGTACTTCTATCGCTGCCGCGCGATGCCGGTCGGTAGATGACTTACTTAGAACATTCTAATAAGAACCGCATCAGTTCGGATTCGGGATATTTATTTCATCGTCAAATGCGTGAACTGGGCCACATAGCAGAGGCATATCTGATTGCCATCAATTAGCACGAATTATGAAGCTCGTTAGTGAATCAGCTGTTTGCTGATTAGTTTGTCCCCTGTACGGAAATGCTTGCAGCGACAAACCGAAACTAATGATTCACAGACTGCGTGCCAATGTTTACTTTACTGATGATGATTTTTTTTGCCAATGAAAAGTTCAAACAATGATAGATAATTTGATTCTTCTATTTTCATTTCAGGTAAATATAAAAGCTAAAAAAGGAGCGAATATTCAAGATTTTTCGATTATTCGGAGTTTGACTGCTACAAAGTACAGAAGTGAGTTCAAAGATATATTGAGTGATTGTTCGTGTATTTTTGTAAATACCTTCAAGGTCAAATCGGAACAAAAAACAGAAAACAAAAAAAAGTCGGTGAATTATAAACTTCAACAGTTTAGTGATTTATACATGTTGCGTTCTACTGATAAGTAGGTATGTTGTGTTTTGAGTTCAGCCAAGCATAAGTAACCATATTACAGGTCTTCTCTTTTCTGCCCTCACAATATCGATCTCCGAAAAAATATCAATGCACTCAAGTAATTTACGACCGCCAATCCACGGTTGATTAGCTGAGAAACAAAATTTGCATAAGCACTGAATCAGTATAATTGTATAACTGGAAGACCAAGCGTTCAATCATTGGCACGAAATCTGCTGTAGGCAAAGTCAGCATCGATCCACTGGCAGTCTGTTCGCCCTTTCATGCAACGTTGCGTAGATGAGGCATGCCTGGACGACCCTGCCACCGAAGCTCAATGGCTAGATTTGCACAATACTCCCAGTCCCCATGCGTGTGTCTGTTACCGTGCCAATATGAATAACAATATGCAATCCGACAGCAGGGGTCGCGTTCACAAGTAGATTACGGATCAAAGCCACCACCCGGCGGCGATAGTTAATTTTTTTCCGTTCTGCCTATTCACTATCAACGGAAGAGGCTTAACTACTAATGATCACACAACCCGGAGAATGTAGACAGTGGTCGTCGGATGACGATCAGTTGTAATTCGCTCGTGGGCCGGTTCGGAATGTGGATAGCTCGTCGTAAATCGTTTCGCGATACGCGTGGTGCAAACGAAGCCTGAATATTTATCACTCATTAGTAAAATCGAGAAGATTCGAATTACATAGTTGTTTTTTGATCGTTGATACAAAGCTGTTTTCGGCAACGATCAATGCACAAACCAGAATTGGATTGTGTGAACCCATTTCGCATCACAACAGTCGGGGGACTAGCGTCAAAGGAAGGCTGAATATGCCGTTTAATGACGTCGGAAAAAATGCTAATCCGTAATCAGACGTCAATTTTTCGAAGGAAGACTCGCAGCACAGATCATGGGAAGAATTCGGTTTCTGCACGTCTTAACTTGCTGTCGTCACGAGGATGGATGAAGTATCAGTGATAAACTCATATGATGTTCAGCGACCTGATGACGATAGCAAATACTGACGTACAGAAGTCGTATTCTTGTCTTAAGAAATTAAATTTATCTAGCTCAACAACTGTGGAACTGCTTTCAGAACTCTATCTTGAAAGCAGGCAACAAGACAAATGAACAAGCAATAAGCTTAAAATACCATGAAAGAAAGTAAGTTTGAATTTGACTTCTAATGAAATTCCTATCAACTGAACTTCTACGCGGAATGTCTTCTGGCTATAGCTTAGTATGATGTTGTATCCATACAATAGCTTAGTGAGCGCCTACAGATTCAGACATTATATGATCATAAAGGCGAATCAAAGTGAGGTTTCAAATGGATAGTTACGATCGGCTTACTTTAAAATTTTGCTGAATTCATTATTATCAAACATTTCCTTCATTTTTTACTAACAATAGCTTCGCTTGAGATGTGCCACATTAGATTGCCAAGTTGTTTGCGCAGTTTGGTATTCTTCTCATCAACATGAAATTCACCCAAAGTTTGGTTAGCAAGAATGAGTGAAAATTAATTACGTTTTTCAGAAAAAAAAAAAAACTATAGTAATAACTAGAAATTAGAAGAAAAATTAGTATTTTCCATTTAATTCCAACTACCTTCGTTTATCTTGACAAATACGCGTATTTCGTCTATAATGTGCAGACTTCTTCAGTGTCTAGTACTAATAACTCGACTGAAAGAAAACGTTCGTCACCTGCCGTATATATTCTATTTTCTAAATACAAAACGTTAACCTATCATTATTATTATTTTGTTTATACCCATCCTGAGTCAAAAACACATGTACTTAATATCTACCTCCCTTTTGTATCTATATCTAACCTAATTAAGATATTGTGTAGCAGCGGGTGCTCTGCTTCGTAGGCTTTGATGTCGTTTGGGTAGTAAGTTGAAGAGCCATGTGTAATCGTTGCGTTGGTCTTTGTTTAGTAGATTTGTGTTCTGTCGTTTGTTTATTTCTAAGCTTTCTGCGATGTCTTATTTCCAGGGTGTGTTTTATACTAGTAATAGTTTAAAATTTAGAACAGCTAAGGATGTGATTATCAGATTCTATACAGAAACTTCGTCCACTTAGTTCACCGCAGAATGCCAGTTTGCTTGAAACTGCTTATCGCTTCCAACATTTTTTGTCTTGAGGTTCCGCTTGACAATTGCCCAATATTTTTTGGTTGAGCGGAGACTTAACATGTTGGAAAGTTTCTTGTGTTGGCGGCACATCACATCATGTCTTTTGTTCCATAGTGGTTCAAAACAGTCGTGTTACTTCAGAACAGACACCACACCTTTTTACATTTATTCGCTTAAGTAAACTTCCTGGTTGACTGGTATTGGCTGCAATAAAAATGTCGCTATTTCAAACCACATGTTCAGATACCCTGCCAAATCTGATTTTTTATTATCTAACTTCGACAGTGCCATATGCTTGAATCTGTTAGCAATCTTTCCTTTTCCGGTTGTCGTATAAAACTTCTGCCCAAGAAGCTGTTTGAATTCTGCCTGGGCATAGGTTTTTTCGTTCATTAGCACGCAATCTAACTACGTCAGCAACGTCGTGTACAGCTTTCAGGATCGGTTTTTAGCCGCCTTGTTTTGCTTGGAGTTACTTTCTCCTTAGATGTCGCCAGTCTAGCTCGGTTTTCAGCTCGATGAACTATTGTAGATGACACTCCCAACATCTCGGACGGACAGGTTGGGGTTCCATTTTTTAGACTTTCAGGTCCTAGGGTATCGTTGTACTTGCCAAACCTTTACATTTACCTTTACAAAATTAACAACTGTGGAACTGCATTAACAGCATTTTAGAAGAAACAGCTGAATAGCTTCTCCAAATTTGCTTGAACAAGCTCTAACTCAACACCGATGTTTGTTGGGACGGCTTGCTCGTACACCCAAAATTAAAAAGCAAGATTGTAATGCAATTTCGCATGATTTTGTTTCATTTCTCGTAATGGATCGTAACTTGGAGAAAAAATGCAACAATGGTCGTGGGCAAAAAAGCAACATATCAATTCGCTTTGAAAAATTCAATGTGCGAGTGGGGATGTGCAGTGTAGTAGTGTTGAGTATGAGATGACATTGACAAAAAAATACGATAAAGATATGCAACTGAGATTCAAAACGAGGCCGACTGCGCCATGGTTCTATATGTTAACTATTCAGCCACTTTAACAAGTTGAAGATAATCGGAATAAATGCCCAAAAGCTACTTCGATTGTCGACGCACTCACCGAAACAGCAAATTTCTCTCGCATACACTTACATGGTTTCGTTTAATTCATACAGAAGGGCAAACTTGATGAGAGGGAGATCGGAGTGTGATGACGAGTGAAAATAAAAATAGAACACTTGACAGCGGAATTCTAACAGTGGCCAATAGCATTGCGGCATTCTGTGGTATAGAATTTTGCATGATGACGTCACTAGTGAACATGTGGTTCATCCTGATGAATGGAATTCATTTTTGACAGGTATTCGTGGTTTGTTTGTTTTCGAATTCAAACAGATAAAATAAACAAACCACGGACTCCTGTCAAAAGAAATTCATCCGATTAATTTTGCGAGGTTATGTTAGGGTTGGTGTAAAACTCAATTGTCACACCCATATTAAAAAGTTGTTGACGGTTGAACAAAGACCCAACGGTTGCTCCGACTGTTGAGACACTACGCACACAGCAATAAATTCCTTCGAGGAATCTGTGTGCTGTCAACCGCTTGCACACACTTGCATGGCTTGGTTCACGAGTAAAAATCCACACATATTTATTGGCAATAATCCGTGTAAAATTCCACATAATATTCATTTGTTCACACTTAAACAGAACTCTCTTAGATACACATATGAAGTTTATGTGGCAAATGAAAAGTATGTGTGGCATGACATAGTGGTTATGTGTACACATAGGAAGTATGTGTGGTTACAAATAGATTTAATTTTTTGATCAAATTGCAAAAAATCAAGTGTGGGACACATAGATATTATCATTGCTTTTTTATCAGTGTTTATATCATAAAACGCTGTGTGGGCAAAACTGAGTTATCTGAATCATGCGGATTTCTCAATATATGATTCCGAAAACTGCAATTTCCTTTTTTGCCACCTTTTTAACTTTTGGGTGTAGATTGTCCCGATGCAAATGCAGAATTTTAAAGGATTCACTCAGCCAAATTAAATTAAGGATTTCAGAAGGTGCACCTTTAGGACGACGCATGTGAATTTCATGAACGTTAGTTGTGAACTGATTTTGTTTCGATTGGATGGTTTTGTGCGGCTTAAGCCTTCCCAAATTTTATGAGTGGATAAAATGTGTACACGAAAAAAATGCAACAGACAAAAACTATCACAAAGAGCTCATTTTGAAACGCTCAGGGAATAGGTAAACACTGATTGGCTATGTTTTTGCAATGTTAGTTTGTCCTATTCTAGGGTAAATGCCCGCACCTTGGACTTAACGCTACCCATTAAATCCTGTGCAACACTTGCGCTATCTTCCTTACACACTTTCATCCACTGTTCCTAAAAATACTTGTCGTTTTTGAAGCCTTTCCCTGTTTTCCCGAGCTTGCTCTTCATAATCGGCCAGAATTCATCTATTGGACGAAGCTCTGGCGAGTTTGGCAGATTTGCCCCCTTCAGCGCAAAGAACATCTTTGGCTTTATACCACTCCATCACCAGTTTTGCTTAATGGCACGAAGCAAGATCCGGCCAGTCCCAAGGAACCATAAGCATTAAGCTATAGCCCGATAATAGCAATATATAATCATTAATGTTGCTTAAAAGTTTTATATTAGCATATATTATGCATGCACGCTTCATATTAGCATCATAAATGCACTCAAGCTTAGCATTATCGCTAGCATTATATGCGTATATAAGGCTGTTATAATGCATAAAAGTATTTATCATGTTCACAGCATACATGCTTTATATCTGCATTTAGTGCTAATATAAGGCTATCATATAATGCTTAGAATTTGTTTACACAGGCATTGAAAAGTAATTTGGAGTCAACAAAAACCAGTATGGCCGAGAATAAGTGGAAAAAAACTTTAAATAGTGGAAATTATAAACGCAAAGTGAAATTGTATCGAAACTACGATACTTCTTTACTTAACAAACCTGATCATATTGAAGATTCCTTTGATTTTTTTTTCAATAGAGCGAATCTAACAATGAGAGACTCTCTCCTATCTCGCTCTCTTTCATTTATTACAGCGCAATTATAAAACTTTTGTGGGATTTTTTTTAGTACAGATAGAAACACAACAGTGCTGGCTAGCGTACTCTACAAATAGTAGAATGAAAAACGCAACGCTCAATGGAATATGAATGAAAGAGGAAGTAATCAAAGAGAGTCTTCCAATTTCAGATTCGCCCTAAGGGAAAAAAAAAACCTAGATTTGGTTCCAGAATCTGCTACATCCCCATCAGCCAGTTAGTTCTACGCCTTCAAATTCGTTCGTAGAATCCGAAGATGAAAGTTCTAACAATGCTGGAACAGCTTATAGCCAGGCACAGGCAGCAAAGGCAGCGGGCAAACCATGCATGATTATACCTTGGTTTAAGACAAATTTAAATTTACAAAATATTACTTTCCTCATACTAAGATATAAACCCCCAATACTAAAAATATGAATTTAAGCTAAACGGTTTGCTTATAGCTGAACATTGCATACATTTTTCTCCTTATTTTTGCTGATACTATCAATAAGAATAGAAGAAGTAGTTCTTAAAATAAATCGGAAACAGAGAGAAGATAAATGCAGAATAATAGCATTAGCAGTGCCACAAACGGGTTATCAAAACTGACAGTTATGTTCAGGTGCATTAATATAGCATTACTAATGCTATTTACGAGCTGTAACTTCTGCATTATATAAGCACGTTATTTCGCTTTTCTTAGCATTATATAAGCATTATATCTGAATAAAGAGCTTCAAGGCATTTAAGTGCTGCTTTATATGCAGATATAATGCTAATATAATGCCACGTTTAGTGCTTAATGGTTACTTGGGGTGTTACCCTCGTGGGACCGGAGGAAGGGCAGCAGGCGCTTCTGGAGGCATTCTGCTCTATATATTTGACCGTTGATGGTGCCGGTCGTTATTTACGTAATTTCCATTTAATTTCAACAACCTTTATTGCTTATCTTGACAGATACGCGTAATTCGTCTACAATATGCAGACTTCTCCAGTGTCGTGTACTAATACTGAAGAATACTGCTCATTGTAGACGAAATACGTGTATCTAAAAAGTTGCTTATCAAGATAGTTGGAATTAAATAGAAATTACTGTCCTTTCTTCTAATTTGATAGTTACAAATCCGATTTTTAGACTGCCGAGATATTTATACAGGACGGTACTAAAGATTCAGTGAGTGTTTCTATACCGATATGGGGTCTTCACAGCAGTGAATACTGGAAAAAATATTCAATTCTGTGATTGGTCTCAAAATTTATAGACTTGTTCTTCAGAGAGAGTTCTTGGAAGATTTATAACACTTGAATAAGAAGATAGACTACTCAACTTATGTTCAAAGACTGAAATGAGGCTTTGTTTGCGAATGTGTAGAAAAAGCCATATGGTACGGATATTAAATACAAGGTCAATAGACTTGTCATCAAAGAACTTCAAAAAGTTCTCGGAGACCATTAACACTGGAAATTAAAGATTGTCTACCCATAATGTTTTTGGAAGAAAAATTGAGGACCCAAGTGTCAATGTGCATACATCGAAATTATTATTCATTACGGTGGTTCATCTTAAAATGGCTTTTCAAAGAACTCACGGTCTTTTAACACTTGAAAATAAAAACAGCGTTTAACCGTGTTTTCAGAGACCAAAATGTGGTTTTGACGCTTGTGAATACGTTGAAAGAATCGTTTGATATGGTGGCTGATCTCTAAGTTCATAGACCTATATTTCAAGGACTTCTCGGATGATCTTAGATACTTGAAATTAAGGATGATCCACCCCCAATGTCTTTACAAAGCAACTTGAAGCTAGGACACTTGTTAATACATTTTGTAAGGTGGTTGATCTCAAAAAAAAATTTTTGTAAGGTGGTTGATCTCAAAAAAAGGTGGTTGATCTCAAAACAAAGATGGTATCCATATACCAGTACGAAGCTATTTCTTGTAAAACGTCGAAAATCTCGTGATATACTGGTTGATCTTTTGACCAATAATCCTAGGAATGTTTGGATGATCTTGGAGACTTGATTGCGATTTTGAATAAGTTTGATAATAACAAAAACCCATCATAAACATTAAGTTAGACAAATAGTAGCCAAACCATCCAGCTTTATAAGGTTTAATTAAAGTTTTATGAAAGCCACTAGAAATCAATTTAGTTTTCGTATGACACCCAAAGGTGCCAATAGGTGTCATATTTCAGTCAGGCTTATAAGAACCTGCACAGCTTATTCACAATGACCTTAAAACCTTGATTCATTTTACTAACTCTTATCAAAGGTTTTATTTTGACTTTATGAACTCGTTAAATGCTGTTTAAAAATCTCGTGCTAAAATCCCGTGTGTCCGGTGTTGAAAAGGCATTTTAAAACCATTTGTAAATGCATTAAACGTTAAATTTATACTTAGCTTAGCTTAGCTTAGCTTGACTGACTGCACGTATCGATGGTTGCTACTCCGTGATTGATGAGAATCAGTGAAATTGCACAATGAATCAACTGAATGGGGCTGGGAGTAACCGACCATTCTCACTGTACACGTTTCAGTGACTCAGTTTCTTTAATAATCAATAACGGCGCCGGCCACGCCCTTGCAATCAGTTGGGAATAGGGAAGGAAAGTTAGTGTGACCTTTGCTGATTAGGGACCGTGTTTACCTCTGCATCCCCACAAAGGTCACAGGAAGGAGGTTTTTCTATGTTAGTAGGGTAGGGCTCGATGGATCAGGATTCACCTTGATAAGTGATGTGATCATATATATATATTATGCATTATAAAATTAAATGAACATTCACACATACATACACAAGTATACATACACAAACATACACATACATACACATACATATACATACATACCGAAACCATGGCTAACTCACCTTGCTATTCCCACACCTACTGTTACGACCGCCGGTCTCACATCGCATCACCATGACCCGGGAATAGTGCCACCTAGTTATCTCCAGGTTCCGGTTAAGCCATATTTTATGTTCACTCTTTTCCTGGTTTCCACACCACCATACATTAAACACTTTGAAACATGCGATCTTCCATGCCTTCTTATTATGAGTCATATCTTACTAACACTTCTTCACATCTCTCTGCAATTTTATTTCACGCCACCAGACAATAGGTCAACACCTAAAGAATCCTTTGTGGTCTGCCTCAAAAATAGCAAAAGTGTTAAAATTCCCAGAGTAAATGGTGTGTCTTGTAATCAAACGTTACAAGGATACTCTGGGTGTGGATTGAGCACAGCGCATCTATCATAAAAGTGGCGCTAGGGACAAAAAGTTGAGGAGAAAGGTGTTGGGGTACCTTAAAGGCAACCCAGGTGGTTTGGAAAAGAAATACGAGATTTAAGAGAAGAATTGAAGTATTTTTGTGCCAGTAAACACCCAAATCACTCCCAAAAACAAAATTTAGTGGCCAAAAAGCGAGCACGATTCCTATGCAAACAAGTTTTGACGGAATTTTATGGCTGTATTTCAATGGATGACGATACATATGTCAAAATGAATTATAAACAAATCCCCGGACGAAAATTTTACCTGGCAGCTGGTCGTGAGAATGTCCCTTCTAGATATAAATTTTTGCTGATAATTTTGCTCGAAATCTAATTATTTGGCAAGGAATCTGCAGTTGTGGCCTTAAAACCAAGGTTTTCATCACATCTCACACAATCACGTCGAAAGTTTACATTAAAGAGTGTCTGAAAAAGCCCTTCATTCGTAAACACAAGACCAACGTTATGTTTTGGCTGAATCTTGCCAGCTGTCACCACTCCAATGAGGTACTTGAATGGTATGATACAAACCATGTTAATTTCGTCGCCAAAGAGATTAATCCTCCGAATTGCCCTGCGTTCAGATCGATCGAAAAATATTGGGCAATTGTCAAGCGAAAACTTCCAGGAGACAGTGAAGAAGTAACAAAGGCACAACAAATGCGTTTAAATTGGAATATGTTCGCCGGTACAGTGTCACCAGCGACTGTGCAGATCATGAAGGCATCGATCACAATGAATCCTAGAGGGTTTGAGCTGTTCAGTGGAATGCCTGTAACTAGAAATTAGAAGAAAAACTAGTATTCTCCACTCAACTCCAACCACCCCGCCCATCCTCGACAGACACGCGTACCCCGTCTACAATGTGCAGACCTCTTCAGTGTCTCGCACTAATAACTCGAAGTCGAGTTACTTGTACGAGACACCGAAGAAGCCCGCACACTGCAGACGAAACACGCGCATCCGTCGAAGATAAGCAAAGGTAGCCGGAACCAAATGGAGAACACCAACCCCTCCTCCAATTTCTAGTTATCGATCTCAAGTTAAGTGCGACAGTTCGTTCGAACCGGTGAAATATAATAATTTGTTGTACAACGGAAGCTGTATATTTGAAAGCTGAATAACGGCCCTTTTGTTAGAAGTTTTGATCAACCGTGTATGTTGTTTAATTCCTGAGTTATTATCACTTGAATGCGTCCAAACTAACTTTGAATCAGGCTTTAGGGTATTCCTATCCAAAGGAGCCAACGACTCTTTGATAGCCTACCGCGAAGATTGGTAGAAACTATTGCTTGAAAAGGGTTTCCCACTAAGTATCGATCATTAACTGGAAGAGACGATGGAATTTTAGTTACTTTTTCTTTCCAAAGAGTAACATGTGCTTATTAGATGACCATGTAAATAAAGATTTCAATAAGGAAATAAAATAAAAAAATCAATTAGAAATAAAAGCATATTTTCAAAAAATTTATGTTATTTCTTCCCAGACCCGTTAATACGATGGAAATACGAATGAAATGAAATTCCACCTTTTCCATACACAACCAGTGGGTTGAGCAGACTACAAGACCAGCACTGTAAGGCCGGCAAAAACTCACACATTCTTTCATACACACGCATCAACTTACGCATTCACAAAACTGGAAACTATACCAAGTGGCGGTTTGGAACTCCTGCTTCATCATAGAATAATTTGATTCTATTGCTACAAAGTTTAGTATTATTCTACAGAAAAGGTGCGTGAAAACTTCTTTCAACAAAAACGCACTGAACAAGAACACAATTGAATTCCCATCTCAATGTGGCCTCAAACGACAAAATGTCTGATAATTGGTTTTTTACTAAAGCTACAAACAATATTCTACTAAGCAAAATGGCACTAGCTCACCAAGAAGTCTACTGCAGCCTGGAACTTCAGGTAATAGATTGCTTCACTCTGCAGAATCCAACGAATCAAATCTTTGCCTCCTTCTTGCTGCAAAATTCGCCTTGATTCTGAACTGTTTCTGATGGCAGCGTCAGCTCCACCATACTGTAGCTTCAGGTTCCAGAAATTCGCAAATCGCGTGAACATTTTTCGTGTCCCATGAAGTGGCCATTGATATTACTGATTGATCGCGATGAAACTGTTCAAAACCTTTTAATTCGGCACTGGATTATAATATGGGGACTAGGTACAAGAATTATCACTCTAAAAATAACGAAAACGAGCGAAAAAACATGACAGTAGAAAAAACACGTTAGCTCGTGGCCAAAGCACGCTTCGATCTGTAAATGCATTAAACGTTAAATTTATACTCAAGATAAACTGACTTTTTGGCAAAACTGTGAGTTTTTCCAATCGTTTGTAATATAAGATGAAATTGAAATTCGGAAAACTAAATGCACGAATGTCTCTTCAGGGTAAAGTCTCGTTAAACAAGAAAAATGCACCAAATTTTAAATGTAATGCAAATGGACTGTAGATCAAAGACCGATTTCTGCATTCTTTCATATAACCTTAATAAGGCTAATCAATTTTCAGGACGTTCATGAATAATTTATCGAATGTATTTGTTTTGATTTTTGATTTTGTAGTTGTTAACTCTCATAATTTCGTCTTATCGTGCCAATATTCACTATAAAATTCAATGTGCATTAACATGGAGCATGATTCGTTGTGAAAAACTGTATTTTTGTTTCAGATGTTTTGCTATCAATCAAAATTTCCCGCAACATAAGATTTCGTTAGATATTATTTCCTGCTAAATGAGTCAGAAGAGCAATCGAACAAAGTAGAAAAACAAAAACCAAACACGATATCACAGAGAAATTTAAAAGCTGTGGCCATTTGGCCGCATGCTAGTTTTGATGGCAACCAATTGGTTTTATGAAGATTCTCAAGCGGCCATGACATCTTTCCCTAGAACATTTTCAAAATCTTTTGGGTCTTATAAAGGTTTTATTAACATGTTTTCACAACCGTCTATAGAGTGGGCCACCCTGTACAAATTTCGGTTTTTAAGAAGCATAGAAGAGGTGTTGATAGACAAAACAGTTTTGAGGTTGATAGACAAAACAGTTTTGAATGTAGTTTTATCAACAAAGCCGGGAGGAGTGCTATATGGCTGGAATAAAACTAAAATTGTTACTAAGGAATATCTCTAGAGAACAACTTTACCGATAACTGCGCCTTAGTAACATTTTTTATTTTATCAGTATTGTGCTATTTATAGAACGGTGAGGCAAAAGGACAGTTGCTAAAAAATATGTCCTATTTTAAGGACGCAGAGATGCTAAAAAATACGTCCTATTTTAAGGACGAAGAGATAAAGCTATTTTTCCAATAAAGGCAGTACGCATTTCCTGAGGCAGTCTAATTTAATAGCACATTTGAGGCAATTCAGTCAAAGCAACTTTAATGTTACTCAATTAAGCCACAATCAAGTTTCTAAAACCAATTATGACAGTTTTGTGTTGCATGAGTATCTTGTTAAACATCTTTTAAGTGACGAAAAACTAAGTTTTGATCCACATATGCAAAGACTTTGCCAAATCATGAACTTCACAGCAAACTTTTCCCGGTCACATCGCTTAGTGCGGAGGCAAGGTAAAAACTTTGACCAGGAAGTTGTCTAAAATCCATTCTTACTTATGTTTCATGGTCATTGAGCAGGCACCCTTGATACCTGTTTACAACCTGGTGATATAATTTACCGAAAAGTCATGTTAATATCGGTGATCTGATACTATAATAACACATGCAAGCGTATTTAAGAACAGAATCCGAGAATCTTGTACAGGTACCCAGGAACCTGTAGGCGTTGAAGCGATACGGCGATAGCCACCCAACTGGCGCTATTGAATGCATTTCTCACGTCAAGGGTGGCCGCTGCACAGTATCGTACTCCTCGCCTCTTGCGCAGGATTGCCACCGTCGCCCTCCCTTTGCGGAAGCCAAACTGGTTATTAGACAGACCGCCTCCGTGTCAATTTTAAGCGTTTGAGTTGGAAAATTAAGAGCGTGTCGTATAATTCTATGTTATCGATTGCAAATATGAATTATTATTTGAAATGTGATACAGTTTTACATGAACTTGCTATTTATGGTATTTTGAGTTGAAAAATACGTTCACCGATTAAATATGTCGACGAGTTGTCAGTGGTGTTTAAGGTTACATCATAAGTAATGTTTATATTTTTTCTCTGAGGAGAAACAAAAAGTATTCAAATTCTACACAAGCATTTGAAGATGAAGGAAAAAGCTAATATACACACTTAGAAATTATGAATTTTACACGAGACCTAATCCATGTTTGTAAATAGTCCGGGAACGTAAAGTCGGGGAATGTAATAGTCGGGGAACGTAAAGAAAGATTTCGTGTGAAATTATGTCTCCTGAAACTGACACATACGCAATTCGACAAAAGATGTGTTCGGTTGAATTTATTTTCTCATCTCTTTCAACACATTCTTATGCGCTAAAGGACACTTGCATGTGTCGGTCTCAGGGACAGAAATTTACACGAGATTTTGGTAGTGTGTAGCGAATGTTTACCTCTTCATTCCATGGCCTTGAAGACACTTTTTTTTTATTAAATTTGATTACTGCTTCTTGATTTTTTCCGACGGTAACTATAACTAGATCGTTGAGATCAAAATTAGCATCAAGAAGCGTTTGTATTTGCATTAACAGTAGTGGCATTTTAAAACCGTAATTTTGTGTTCCTTGACTTACTTTTACGTCATCTCATGTAAATTACCGTTTTAAGTTTTAATGGTCTTGTAAATTTAAGACCAGACGCAAATTTCTGTCTAACGAGCCACTCATTTTATGTGCACCCGAGCTGACGTAAATATACATGATTTTTTTTTCTAAAAATGGCGACAGTAGTCCACACTTTAACTGTTGTTCGGATTCTAATCACCCCACAACATTTTGCATACGCACTTTAGAAACAGTATACATTAATTGACGTTGTACTAGTCCTCAAAAGTTTTATTATTTCGAAAACTTACACACTATCAAAAAGTCATGTATTTCTGCCCACTGAGACCGACACATGCAAGCGTCCTTTAGCACATAAGAATGAGTTGAAAGAGATGAGAAAATAAATTCAATCAAACACATCTTTCGTCGAATTGCGTATGTGTCAGTTTCAGGAGAAATAATTTTTACGAATCTTTCTTTACGTTCGTCGACGTTTTACAATCGTGAATTACATAATAATTTCTTGGTGTGTAGAGGGGGCACTCATACACACTGAAAAGTTGACGAACCCCTTAGAAAATATACTAAATAAATTCAAAAGTTGATTTATTATCAACAAAATTGGGCAATCAACTAACTATCACTTCCTAAACAATCTCTCAAAAGCCAACCACCATCAACAGATATTGCCTTACGAAGTTCATCCGTTCTCTTTATAAGCACGCAACTGTATATTGAGTCGGTTGGGAAACAACATTTCCTATATCAATTCCAGTTTTTGTTTCTGTTTCTATTCGTTAGAACAAATGTGTGCCATACCGCTTTCTGTAGAAACACTGCGTCTACTTGCTTCACATGCTGCATTCACAATGTGACCCATCATGTAATGCAACCAAGCCGAGGAGGAAATTATTGAAATTATCTGTAATTCATACACTCAGCTGCGGGTGTGTGCGCGCTTGTTCAAAGACTTCCAATCAGTTATGCAAAGCCGGATGATAAGCAACAGTGCCACTTCAGAATGCTAATTCAAACCAGTTGATTAATAATTGATGCGGTTCAAACACCAAACTGAACTGACTGCAACGCGTGAGTGCACGCGCTACTCGAGCTGATCGGATGAGGACCTCCAACCCAGTTGGTACCGATCCGATGATGGTTATTAGTGTTTATTTTTATACCATGTACCTGCCCTATCAGTTGAGTCTATCTGTCGAGCTTACCAACAAGTGCTCCAGGCAACGCCTCGTTAATCCTCTATCAGAGAGCGCGTTGAAGTCGAGTGTTTGTAAACAACTTCAGAGAAAGAGTGCTCTGATGAAAATTCCTGTAATTATTGAAACTGCGACAAGGCTCGCCTGCTTATCAGTGACCTTAGTGTTTGCGAATGTATGAATAAAAACCTCAACTTGGCAATCATCTGGGTCAAACCTTGCCAGTCATTATGTGGTGCTTGATGCTCGTCGTTCGTTATGTACTGCTTGTTGCGACGATTTACGAGGCCTGTGGCTGATCATCTCTCGCTTAACTATCGCGCAGTACATTGAACGAACTTAAAGCGTTAATTTGCAAAATAACTGATAACGTTGCCGTTGTCGCTGTGAATCGATTCACATCGTCATAAACCCACAACTATTCTGAACTCACTACGGCTAACATCTCTGACATTCCTTATCGCCCTTAAGCTTCCTTTGACGATCACTAGTTTCGTTAATCATTAACACGAGTGACAAACTTTGCTTTTGGGCTAGTCGATGTGTGCGGCATAATTATCAGTATCTCTTCCCATGCTGCATCGACCTCTATAGCTGGAACTGCAGCCAGCTTCCCCAATTGATGAAGACAAAGCCCCTCGGTCAACAATAAACATCCTCTTTATCAGTAGCTCACCATCATCGTCATCAGGCGGCAATAATTAACAACGATCGCAACCACTACTTACAGTAGTCACTATATAACCATCCGGTAAGGCCGGTACTTAGTGCTAACCAAACGACCAACAACGACGTCAAACCGAGGAGTACAAGTGAAAAGTATAGTGCTAGTTTAAGTGAATTTCCTATCGAGCAGCTCATCAACGGTCGTGCTCAACAGTGGCAGCTCCTACCTGCGGAATACAACCATGGACGAAAGCTGCGTAAAGTACGTAATTATACTAGTTTGCTCAATTTGATTGGCGCATTTACACTGGCTAATGAAATATCCTAACCTGTTGGACTGTGCTGAATAGCCGTTATCGAGTGAGCGACATTATGACACATCAAAGGGAAATAGGTACCTCCCGCCCCTTTCCACTCTAAGCACTTATGAAAAGATATCGTTTTTGCTTCATTTTCCACTGCAACGGAATTGGAGCAATTTATTGTGGGGCATAGTGTTGTTTGAATGGCTTTCAGTATGAATGAACGCTACTTGTTACAACAAAAAACCAAGCTGCCACATGGCGGTTAGTGTCGATTTAGCAATAGCTAACGTCCAGCAGGTGTGGAGTGTGGCTACTTGTTGACTTTTCCCGCGACTGTGAATCATTTTTTGCAATGCGATAAGGTTTTTTTTAAATGGTGCTGGTAAATAGTAAATCGTAAATCGCTTGGTGTATTGAATTATTAGGAAATACGCATTTTTTCTTCTAACAAATTTCGATTAACCTGATATTCTCGTTGGTAAAATCAGGTTATTCGTAAAATAAATAAATAAATACATGCACTTAGTCTAGCTAAGTTCAAAGAATACACTATTTTTGCGCTTGTTCTCCGACATTCTTACAATATGCCCCGACCATTGTACTAGTTTTGAGGTATGGTCTAACCAAAGTTGGCCTGATATCAATTCCAGTTGACGCCGTTCTGCTTTTCTTAGACGAAAAATCTCTAATCACGTCTTGTTTCAGAAGGAAAGTAAAGCCGTTGGCCACGGCCCATTTGTTGAAGTGCTAGATATGTAGGAAGTTCACGTAAAAAAAAAATGATCCGTCAATTCAAGTCAAAACATAATTTCACTATACAGGGTGCCTCACACTAGGTGTCACTAAAACAAAATGGGATTACAGCAAAACAAATCAATCCAATTAGAGCATATATTTTTCATTTGAAAGATACATGTTATAGAAATACACCATATTAATTCAATTCAAATCTCTCGACCTTCTCCTTGATAACTTTACGCAAACGCTTTGTAAACCCATCGCAGCTGGCACGCACGATCCCCTGAGGAATTTGGTTCCAAATATCAACCAAACGTTTCTTGAACCGATCTAAGGTAAACCCTTTCGTAGGGCCTACATGTTGAAGCATATATCCCCAAACAAAATAGTCGAGTGGGCTGAGATCCGGCGAAGATGCAGGGCATTTTTCGCTTGTGATGAAATCGGGCAAACTTTCCACGCACCACGTTTGTGTCTTCTTTGTCTAGTGAGCTGGAGCTGAGTCCAGTTGGAAACAATATGGTGTATTCCCATACAGTGTTAAAGCATGGGTAAGCAGATGGTTCTTCAAAACCTGCTCTATGTAATATTCAGTGTTGATTTTCACGTTAGGTTCGATGAAAAGATTGTATGGCTTGCATTCCAGATCATGTCTGAGGATCCTGTTCATGGAAGCAAGGGACATTTGTAATTGTTTGCTCAATTTGATCTCTTTCTTCGTTCTGGCAGTTCGTCTGGCACCTCCTTTGTGTTAAATAAAGACATTTTCAGTTTCCTTGAACCGTACCAAGGTACGAAAAACAAAACGCTTACTCACTGCGGACTGCTTAAGGCTATTAAGTATCTGACAATCTAAGCTTTTGCAAATGTAATTTTAAAACTTGCTCCCGTATGGCTTCCATGGTAGCTGATAAATATACAAAAACGGAATCGCTTGACTATCTTCAGTGATAAGCTGTCAAAAGAATACACTCAAAACGGGTATAATCAATTCCACTGTTAAAATTACCCAGCTGAAATAAACCAAGACTGAAGAAAGATGACAGCTATTGTGAGACACACTGTAGAATTGTCAAATTTGATGTTGAATTCAGTTTCTGTCTTACTGTAATCGCGTTCACCTTTCTTACGGTGAAGTAGTGTTGCTTAAATTGTTTTGACAGAATATCTTAATCATTCTTAAACAATTTTGTGGTAATTTTCAAATTAAAATACGTTAGCAATCGCTTGCCGCGCCACGTAGTTCACCTAATCGTGATGCCCACTGATGTGGCAAAGTTGCGACATCTGCTAGCAAGTTAAAATATCAAATACTAGCTGAGCCCGGAGCGAGCGTTGCTATGATTGCAACTTATGAATGAAAATTTAATAAGACTGACGCATTTAAGGATGTTTTTCGGAATGAGTTTTGTTAAAATATTTTCGTTCGCTAATGTACGACTTCGATTAGTTTTAGTTTTAGTTTTTATTTTTGTTTTTGTTTTTAATTTAACCATCCAATTGGCAGTTTATACCATGGTATTAGTTTCCGTGTAGAATCATTTATTAGACAAAAAATGCATTTTCAAACTACGCCGTATGTCAGTGTGACCGTTATTTTCTCTTGCGCCCTTAGATAACTTCTTGGTAACCTTAGATTACTTCTTGTGAATAATGTAGCACTAATAGTAGCTCAAACATCCATCTTTTTTTACTATGAAGGGGTTCAAATTTCTATCGGAGCATGCTTCTTACCCGGGAAATACACATTTTGTGTTTTAGCCGGCTGTATAATTCTTAGGTTTGGTATCATTTGTATGAGGATTTTTCTTTCAGATAGGGGAGGGGTCTCGAACCACACCAAAAATTCCTGCCACTAAGACCCCGACACATGCCAAATGTGGTTCCATTTGCTTGATTAGTTCTCGGGTTATGCGCAAATTTATGTTTGATTAGTATCCCCTTCTTCCACAAAGGGGAGAGGTCTCGAATTTAGCATGAATTTCTGTTTAATTTGTATGAAAGCATTCCTCATGAGAGGAGGGGCCTCGAACTACAGTAGATATAAATACTGCCTCCAATCCCCCATATGCTAAATTTGGTTCCATTTGCTTGATTAGTTCTCGAGTTACGCAGAACTTTGAATGGGACCCCGACCTTCCAGAAGATGGGTCTAAACCTTCCATGAAAAGAAAAGGTGCCTCCAAAATCAACCACATGCCAAATTTGGTTGCATTCACTTGATTAGTTCTCGATTGATGCAGAAATTTTTGTTTCATCTGTATGAGAGCCTCCTCTTTCAGAAGGGAAAGGGGTCTCAATTTAGTTTAGACACATTAATTGCCTTCAAAAACTTCAACGTGCCGAATTTGGTTCCATTTGCTTGATTAGTTCTCGATTTATGCAGAAATATGGGTTTCATTTGTATAACCCGAGCAAAGGATTATACCAAATTGATAACAAGTTCTAATACCAGGTTATCATATTTTGTTCACTGAATATGTTGAATCATTGAGGCTGAATGAATAACAAAAAAAATACTCGTTGAATATCATAATAATCACTTATTTTGTTATCACTGCGAACAACTTGATAACAAATCCTGTATTGTAATCAAATTTATTGAAATAGTTTCAAATTAGGTTATCAATTTGAAATCAAATTCTCATGCTAATAATTGAAAAAAATATTTTGAGTAAAACCAAAATTTTTAGTTTAAATATGCTGGAAATATTTAAAGTTTAACAATTCAACTTATAACGTTCATAAAAAACAGTGTGTTCAAAATGATAACAAATGATAACAAAATTTGCCAATGGTGATAACTAAATTTGTTATGCGATAACAGTGGAAATCAAAACGGTAACTGGGATAACAGAACTTGCTACATATATGATATAAGCTTGTTATTTTCCTTTGGTAGGGAAGAGCCTCCTCTTTCAGAAGAGGGAGGGGTCTCAAGTTACTTTAGAAACATTTATTGACAGACAGACAGACAGACAGACAGACAGACAGACAGACAGACAGACAGACAGACAGACAGACAGACAGACAGACAGACAGACAGACAGACAGACAGACAGACAGACAGACAGACAGACAGACACCAGAAGGAGCTAGGAGCCGAGAATAGGGTGCCCACACCAAGATCGGAAAATAGTGCTAGTCAAGAGGAGCAACTTGGGAGGTCCAACCTGATGGAGGTACGGAAGCGAGTCAACGAGCTTTATGACTTCGTGAAAGACAAGCACAATGTCCACACGAAGATCAAGCTACTAGTGACGAGCATCAAATCCGCCGTTAAAGCAGCCGAGCGCGAACATGACACGCTCAAAAGTAGAGCTGAATCAGCTGAAAAACGCTGAAAGAGGCAGGTAGGGCACGCAGCGGCGCACACAGCGGCTGCGGCACAGCAGACACCAATGAGCCCCCGAAATACTCGCACGGAGAAGCGAGTCAGGGACTCGCCAGGAGAGCACGAAGCCCCGAAGAAGCAGCGCAACGTGCAGGACTGTGCTAGCGTACTGGAGGAAGGCGTCAAGAACGGTGATTGGCAAACCGTGGAAAGCCAGCGGGAGAAGAGGGAAAAGCAGGAGAGACACGTGGAGAAGAAAAAGGAGCAGAAGAAGAAAGAAAAACGTCGGTCTCCTCGGAAGAGGCTCAAGGGGATGCTTTGATCGTCGAAGTGAGTGATAAGACGACGTACGCAGCGATCTTAAGAAAAGTGAGGGAGGACCCGGAGCTCAAGGACTTGGGTGAAAAAGTGGTGAGGACTAGACGCACCCAGAAGGGGGAGTTGCTGTTCGACCTGAAGAAGGATCCCATGATCAGGAGCTCGGCCTTCCGGGAACTTATTGCCAACTCCTTAGGTAGTGAAGGAAATGTAAGGGCTTTAACGCAGGAGGCGGTGGTCGAGTGCAGAGACCTGGACGAGATCACTACGGTAGACGAACTGAGGGATGCACTGGCCTCACAATGCGCGCTGAGTGAAGTTCAGATGACCATTCGGTTGAGGAGAGCGTACGGTGGTACACAAATAGCAGCGATAAGACTACCGGTAGAGGCTGCCAACAAAATGGTGGAGGTGGGCAAGGTGAAAGTCGGATGGTCAGTGTGTCCGTTGAGACTCACCCCTCGAATAAAAAACAGATGGAGAGATGCTTTAAATGCATGGCGTTTGGCCACCAAGCGCGAAACTGCAAAGGTCCGGACAGATCCGGTCTATGTAGGAAATGTGGTGAAGAAGGACACGTTGCTAGGGACTGCACGAAGCAACCGAGATGCTTGCTCTGTAAACCGGAAGACGGAAACGACCACGCGACGGGTGGCTTCCAATGCCCTGCATACAAGAAGGCGATGGCGGGCCAGGATTAATGGAGATCACCCAGTTAAATCTCAATCATTGCGACACCGCACAGCAACTGTTGTGGCAGTCGACAACAGAATCAATGTGCGACGTGGCTATTATTGCTGAACCTTATCGGATCCCCTCTGACAACGGCAACTGGGTGGGGGACTCATCAGGATTACGGCTATCCAAGTGATGGGCAGATTCCCTATCCAAGAGGTGGTAGACAGTTCAAGCGAAGGTTTCGTAATCGTCAAAATTAATGGGATCTTTGTGTGCAGCTGTTACGCACCCCCACGGTGGACTTTGGAGCAGTACAACCGAATGCTGGACGCTCTCACAGAGAAGCTGATCGACCGAAGACCGGTAATCATTGGAGGCGACTTCAATGCTTGGGCAGTGGAGTGGGGAAGCAGACTGACTAACCCCAGAGGATACAGTTTGCTGGAAGCGTTGGCGAAGCTGGACATCAGGCTGTGCAACAAAGGTACCGTTAGTACATTTCGCAGAAATGGCAGGGAGTCTATCATCGACGTCACGTTCTGCAGTCCGTCGCTGGTGAGGAGCATGAACTGGAGAGTTTGTGAGGACTATACACATAGTGATCACCAGTCGATCCGGTATAGTGTTGGAACACGAATGCAGACGGTTGTAAGAGAGATAAGGACAAGCGGGCGGAGATGGAAGACGAAGGACTTCGACAAGGATCTTTGATTGAAGCACTTCGCGCAGACAGTGGCGCTACAAATCTTGATGCAGATGATTTGACAGAAACTCTGGCGAGGGCTTGCGATGCGACGATGCCAAGGAGATTGGAGCCAAAAAACAACCGGCGGTTAAATTACTGGTGGAACGAAACTCTTGCTAGCCTTCGTGCTGCTTGTCTCAGAGCTAGAAGACGCTTTCAGAGAACAAGGTCTGAAACGGTCAGAGAGGAGCGTAAGATAATCTTCCGTGAAGCTAGAGCGGCCTTCAAACGGGAGATTAAAATCAGCCAATCCAACTGCTTCAAGGAGTTGTGCCGGGAAGCTGACGATGACCCTTGGGGCACCGCTTATCGGGTCGTAACAGCGAAGATCAGGGGTCCAGTGACGCCAGCGGAAATGTGCCCGGATAAGCTGAAGATCATCGTGGAGGGTCTTTTCCCGCAGCATGATTCGACGACGTGGCCGCCTACACCATATGAAGATGAAGACCGAGTAACCATTGCAGGTTTGCAAGTCTCCAACGACGAGCTGTCATTAGTGGCGAAAGGTCTGAAGCTGAAGAAAGCTCCGGGTCCGGATGGCATTCCAAACGTGGCTCTAAAAACTGCGATACTGGCGTTTCCAGATTTGTTCAGGATGGTGCTGCAGAAATGCCTAGCAGATGGTTACTTTCCGGATAAGTGGAAGATCCAGAAATTGGTGCTGCTGCCGAAACCAGGGAAACCACCGGGGAATCCAGCATCGTATAGGCCCATATGCCTGTTGGATACACTGGGGAAGCTTCTGGAAAGGATTATACTTAATCGACTGGACGCAGTTCACGGAGGGCGAGACCGGCTTATCTGAAAAGCAGTTTGGATTCCGAAAGGGAGATCAACGGTGGATGCAATCAGGACGGTCATTGAAGTTGTAGAGAGAGCGTCCAAGAAGAAGAGGTGCGGCAATCGGTTCTGCGCGGTAGTAACGATCGACGTCAAAAACGCTTTTAACAGTGCCAGCTGGGAGGCCATCGCCACAGCGCTGCATGGTATGCGAGTCCCCCACTACTTGTGTAAAATCCTTAAGAGTTACTTCCAAAACCGGATTCTGGTCTACGAAACGAACTCGGGGCAGAAGTCGATTAGGGTTACGGCGGGCGTTCCGCAAGGCTCCATACTCGGCCCAACGTTGTGGAACATAATGTACAACGGAGTCCTAAAACTGAAGCTGCCCAAGGGCGTAAAGATCTTCGGGTTCGCGGATGATGTCGTCCTCACGATAACCGGAGAGTCGCTGGAAGAAGTAGAAATGCTGGTGGCGGAGTCGACCGACGCAGTTGAAAACTGGATGAATGCAGTCAAGTTGCAGCTCGCTCACCACAAAACGGAAGTGATGCTGGTTAGCAACTGCCGAAAGATCCAGTGGATGCAGATTACCGTAGGAGGGCACGTCATACCGTCCGTGCGGGCTTTAAGACATCTAGGAGTGATGATCGACGACCGGTTGAATTTCAACACCCATGTAGACTATTCCTGCGAAAAAGCGGCTAAAATGGTCAGTGCGCTTGCAAGGATCATGCCGAACATCGGTGGTCCGAAAGGCAGCAGTAGGCGACTTCTGGCTGCCGTATCATCCTCGATACTGCGGTACGGCGTTCCAGCATGGGGAGCCGCGCTCAAAACGAAACGTAACCGCAGGAAGTTGAACAGCGTGTTTCGTCTGATGGCAATTAGAGTCGCGAGTGCGTACAGAACCATCTCGTCGGAGGCAGTTTGCGTTATCGCCGGGATGATTCCAATCTGCGTAACCCTAGCAGAGGATATCGAATGCTATCAACGGAGAGGAACCAGTAATGTGAGGAAGACGGCGAGGCTAGACTCCATGGTCAAATGGCAGCAGGAGTGGGACAACGCGGAGAATGGAAGGTGGACCCACCGGCTCATCCCCAATGTGTCGACGTGGGTGAACAGGGAGCATGGAGAGGTGAACTTTTACCTCACACAGTTCCTGTCCGGGCACGGATGTTTTCGCCAATACCTGCACCGGTGTGGTCATGCGTCGTCACCTTTCTGCCCGGCGTGTGCCAACGTAGAGGAGACTCCAGAGCACGTGGTGTTCGACTGTCCGAGGTTTGCGGAATTACGAAGGGGAATGCCTGCCCCAGGCCGGATAATATCGCAGAGCGAATGTGCAACGAGGAAGACACGTGGAACGCGGTAAGCAGAGTTGTGACGCAAATACTGTCGGAGCTACAGCGTAAATGGAGGTGGGACCAACAAACAAGCGCGGGTTCTGAGGAGTATCCAGCGCAGTGAGCAGTGTTCGGCTTCGGGTCGTCGTGGCGCCGGTGAACCGGAAGTCTTCTGCCAACCGAAATCGTCGGGCCGACCTCGGCACTCGAACAGCCAGCCTGCTGAAGAAAGAAGAAAGAAGAAGAAAGAGCTTCGGTATGTAGGGCACCGCCAGTGTGGACGTCATCTACCACCGGAACTGTCGGACCACCTCTACAACCTGAAGACGAAGTCGGCGCAATGCGCGTTAGCGTCCCCGCGATAACCGCCGGTAGTCGGGGCACCATCAGTGCGGAAGTTTCCTTCACCGGAACTGGTGGACCACCCTCGACGCCGGGGGGAAGCAGGAGGATTCGAGAAATGGATACAACGTAGCAGCGGAACAGTGGATCATCCAGCCAGTCGGCGAACTAGCCTTAGCTAGGGGTCGAAATTTCAGAAGAAGTGCATGAGCACAGCCCCCCGAAGTAGTCGCAGCATTGTGGTCCCGGGGGGATCAAGGCAAGGAGGATAAGGGATCCGGACTTTCCGGGAGGCACATTTTTAGCAGGTCGGGCAGGAGCCCAACCCTGTTCGCCTGAACATTGTGTGGTGTCTCAGGTGTCTGTCACACAGATTTTTGATGGCCTTTCAACCCTTGTAAAAAAAAAAAAAAAAACAGACAGACAGACAGACAGACAGACAGACAGACAGACAGACAGACAGACAGACAGACAGACAGACAGACAGACAGACAGACAGACAGACAGACAGACAGACAGACAGACAGACAGACAGACAGACAGACAGACAGACAGACAGACAGACAGACAGACAGACAGACAGACAGACAGACAGACAGACAGACAGACAGACAGACAGACAGACAGACAGACAGACAGACAGACAGACAGACAGACAGACAGACAGACAGACAGACAGACAGACAGACAGACAGACAGACAGACAGACAGACAGACAGACAGACAGACAGACAGACAGACAGACAGACAGACAGACAGACAGACAGACAGACAGACAGACAGACAGACAGACAGACAGACGTGATGACGACCGCTTGTTACTTTTTGGATTCTCTTTGTTACTTAGCTTAAACCTTGAATGGCTGTGAGTGAACTGATATATCAACAACATCATTAAATCTCATTTAGTTAATCTAAGACTCTACTCAGGGAATTCATCCATCACGGCATCTCCGTCGATTATCAAAGCTATTTCACGCTAGATTCCTAATGCCAACAGATACTTAGTCTTCAACGTGTTCACCTTTAATTTAAACTTTTCTGTCTCACGTTACTGCTACTGTACTGATTAGCCACTGCCTCGAACGTTCTTCCAAGGATGTCCAAATCATCAGCGAAACAGATGAACTGGCAGGATTTATTAAAAACCGTACTTCACATGTTAAAGTCGGCGCGATTCATAACTCCTTCTAGGGCAATGTGGAAGCAGGAAAAATCACCACCGTGTCTAAGTTCATTGCGTGGTAACGAAACTATATCTTCATACCGAATTGTACACCATCCATCGTATCCTTGATTAGTTTTTTGAGTTTCCATTAATTTTTCATAGCCTTTCACGATTAGTAGAACCATGTGGCCTTGAATTCGGTGCATAAAGGATATATAGGGAATTGATACTCGCGACATTTTGGAAAGATCTACCACAATGTTGACATTTGGCATATCATCAACAAACGTGGTCACCATTTTGTAGTCGTACTATCTTTCTAAGCTAATGTTGTAATTGAAAAACTAGGAAAATTTATCTTCACTTGATCACTTTTGAAAGATTAAAAATATAAAACTGAAAGACTATTTTAAACTAACACTAGTTAGCGCGGGCAAATGCCATTAAATTCCACTATAAAAAGCTTATCCTTTGAAATATAGAACTAAGAGCAAAATTGGTAGATTTGGCGCGAAATTTATTTCATTTGTTTAGTGGGTTTGACATTTTCCAAAACGATTTAAGACAATGTTGTGGGTGACAAAATTTTTAATAGGAATAGTTATAAAACTTTTCATCAAAGGGATTTGGACTAAGAGCTAGTAATATTTTATTTTCTTGGAAAACATCAGTTATAAAATTACCTGATACACAATAGCCCTTTACCGGCGTCGGTGGTGCAGTGGAAAGCGTGACTGCTACTTGGCACCTCAGTGGGTCTGGGTTCAATCCCAGTCAACGTCGGTGGTTTTTCTGAGGCGAAAAAATCTTGGTCACGTCTTCCTTCGGAAGGGAAGTAAAGCCGTTGGTCCCGGTTCATAGTCATGAGTTGTTAGGTAGGGTCCAGGTGTGGAGTCGTCTCCCTGGCGTCGTTGATTGTCGCCATGTGAGGAAATAGGCCGACGGAAAATAAATAAATAAAAAGAACATAGCCCTTCAACGTTCTCGATTCATGGCTGCTCCTCTCCAATTCCGTGGGTACCTTGCACTCCCTAGACCTCCACTTGGTCTAACCATCTTGCTTGTTGTGCCCCTCGTTGTCTTGTACCTACCGGGTTCCCATCGAACACCATTTTCGCAGGACAATAGTCCGGCATTCTCGCAACCTGCATGCGTCCAGATTTGAACACCTAACGAATACTGAGTTGGCCAGCGAGTTGCGTGAGCTCATGGTTCATCCTCCGCCTCCGCCAAAGATGGTTCTTAACACCCGTCACACTCCGAGTGCTCGCAAGTCCTCCTCAAGCATTGCGGCTTTTTTGCGGTTTGTACAGGATATACTTCGTACGAGAGCTAAGTCTTTTTGACTGCAGTTGCGTTTGGTGCCCGTAGTAGGCACGACTGCTACTAATATTCGGATCGGCCACCGGATCTCACGATAGACAAATTTCCCATCACCGTTGATCGTTACAATGCTGGCTAGACGGGCCTTGTTGTGCTCGGTTCCGCATGCCAGCATGTACTTGGTTTTGGACGTATTTATCTTCAACCCAATCTTCATTGCTTCGCGTTTCGACTGTCTTTTTGTTTGCCATTGGCAAAGCATGTCAATTGACTAGATCTGTTGAAAGTCATTTCCGACCATTTAGACGCACCTATTCTCATAACACCTTCAAGAGCAACAGCATGCAAGACCTCTTCCATATATAGTAGCCTTGATTAGTCGGGTCTGCTTATCCGGAAGGCCGTTCTCGTCCATGATCTTCCGTTGAACAGCGAAGGATAAATGCTGTTTATTTTTGAAATACATTTTTCGCGCTTCTTAAAAACAATAAAGCTCGCCGGTATTATTCCACCCTCTACGTCAACTCATTTCATATTCCAAGATAAACGCACTCATTACCCTTCCTCAAACGATACAATTGCAACAATTTACACTTGGTTGAATTTGCATTGTTGCTCCATTAATTTTGAATATTTTCCGCCGGACCTATCTCCGAACGAATCATGGCGTCCGTTTCCAGTGCCACCCACACTCTCACACGTGTAAGATGGACTTATCATTTTATCATAATTATTGTCATTGCTCTCGCCACTATACGGAGCTTCAGATGCAGTTTGCAACAGTAGTTTTCATTTCGCCTCTCCTTTATCGATCTTGTCTTCCACAATGGATTCACATTTGCATTGAATACCGGACAATGTATTTCCATAACGCAGCACATGTTCTCAGAAATGTTCGAGAAAACACGCTGCATTTGAAAACTCTTGCTGAATATCGCCATGAGAAATCATTCCCATTCTCGTGCCTGCAAGTTGCAGGCGGAATAATTGTCACCCGACCCGGGGTGATTGTCGCTTTTAATTGTTTTCGGGATTTTATCAGTTCCAGTAATGCAGCGCAGCAGTTGTAACTTTATGCTCACACTGATCCAAGCCTAGCAAAGAGGAAGGTGAATTTGCATTCGTAACTGAGGAAGTGACATATTTAAAATATGCTAGTTCTGGGCGTGGGAGATGTCTGGATATCTGATTTGCTGAGAGGTCGCCAGTTGAAATTGGCTGACGGTCAGTCAATTGCATTTCAAATTAGTAGAACAGCTTATCTGTGGAACTTAATAAATGCAATTTCCTGTCTTGATTGATGGCATTGAAATAGACTCAATTGTTCTTCGTAGCGATAGCTATCAGGTGATAGAATAAATAGCACTTCAAGCATAGACCTGCAGCCGTTTTGAGTGCATTGTTCTTAATTTTCTATTTATCTTGTCGTTTTAGGCCTTGGAAAATGGATCACGGCGGCGGTGACGATGAAGCACCGATTGATCCTCGACTGAGGAGCAGTACATTTCCGGAACACCCGGATTATGAAGGTGAGTCAAACATTGAATCATTACAAACACGGTCGTAAACTGACCATCAATCGCTTAGCGATTTGTATTGCAACTGTCTGATTTCCCGTGCTCCCGTGTTTACTTTCAACTAGCAGAACGCTGTGCACCCACTTGGCTTTTATGTGCCGTTTCATGCCGACACGTATTTCACACTTGATATCGCATTTCCCTTTCATTGATTAAAAAGCATTCTCCTTCACACAAATGGGATCCAAGAAGTTGATAAAGTCAAGCACAAACGAATGAATTGGATCCATTCTGCTGAAGTGGCTACAATGCCTTTTTCATCGGACCGTAACCATGACTGTTTCTTTCCTTTTCAAAAGGCTGTTGTACGATATCGATTACGATATCAATCATAACGTTTTGCTTCGCCAATCCTACTACCAACGCCCATAAAACTAGCTGTTGCGACGAGCAGAAGGATGCGGTGGCGACCGCTTCAGATTCTATTAGTGCTATATAGCCGATTGTCATCACGATAGTTATGATAACTTACTGATGAATGAAATATAAATATCTAGCTTCGCAGCGTACTGGGCGTGATATTTTAATGATGGGATTGCTTATAGGGTAGATACCAGATATAGAGCACATAAGAAATTGAACCAGTTACGGGATGACTGAATTATAGTGCATGGAGTTTAGAAGAACCATAACTACGATACAACAATTAGACGTGCGCGTCGATCAAAATATTGCCTGCGGCGGCGTGGCGGCATCACGGCGTTTACATTCGGCGGCGGTGTGGATCGGCGTGAAACTTATTTTATACATTGTAATAAGAACCTATTGAGTGACGTACCGCAACTATTGAAGCGTTTCACTATTCCTCATAGGATATGATGACTTAAAAATTAACTGCACATCATGCTGCTAGCGCGTCTGTTAGAGGTGGTGTTCACGGATATAAAACGCTGGCCAGACTGAGTTCTAAATACTTGACTTATCTGATTATTACTAAATTTATCGTGACCCAAGCAACCAATAGTTTTGATAAAAAGATGTTTTTTTGGCTTAACCAGCAAATCGGAGGATTATGATGAGAATTCTATTCAGCTTACTTTTTAAGAAATTAACCGAACTTTCTAGTTAGGTTTCAAGCTTCTAAGGCGCGACAAAATCTGGAAAGATTAAATTTGGAATAAAAAAAAAAGTGCTGTTAGTTCAATCCAAGATGCCTTTTTTATTCGTTTAACTGTGCATTATTAGTCATCTTAAAACTAATACCAGTTACTTAATTAGGCCGCATGAAAAAACTACGAGCTTTTAAGTTTACTTCCGCCATTAGGGTCTGTGCAGACTTCATTGCAACCGATTTAGCTGCTTTTGACCAAAATTTTAGCAATTTTACAAATAGCGAAGGAGCCTCATGGCTGCGTAAGAATGGTAACAATCGCTTCTTTAGGCATTCTTCACGGTATATTTCCTTGTTAACCGTTCCGGTAGTGATGAAGCTTTGGCTTGCTTGACCACAGCTGCAAATTGCTTGTCATACCAAATTTTTTTTTTTTAATTTGGCCTTTTTCTTCATCCTGAAGCTGCTTACGTTCATCAGTCTGCGAAATATTTCACGCGTTGATGAAGTATTTCCAGAGATATACGTATTTAAAGGTGTCCAAATTTTGTCGCGAACAAGCCTTAGCAGCATTCTTATCAACTTCTAATGAAAACTTTGAAGTTCACGAAAGGTACGTTCAAGAGGTTGTAGAGAATGCTTTTCAGCTAAAAAAGTACCTCAAACGAACTCAACAAAACCAAAACAAAATACAAAAGACAATTATATTCGACAATTTGTTGTTCTTCTTCAATCCTGCCGCAAATTTATTTTCAGATAACTGTGCTGTGAAATGATGATTGAGTACAATTTGATGATCTTTTCTTAAAACCGGAATACTTACCACTGTGCCATATGAAAGAAGTGGGCTTTACTATGATTTTACTCGAAGCGTTGATTCCTTGCATCAGTACTTTTTTGTTCCCTATAATCTTATCTGAACCTAACAGTCTCTGATTAGGTACTCAAGAACTAAAACTGAACTACAAATTAATTGAGTTTACCTGGTTGAGTGGCAGCTTCATTTTCCGCATTCAGCTAACAGCCGATTATGAACAAAATATGCCTTTCTTTTTTGTTGTTTTTAAAAGATCCATATTTTGCTCTTGTATCTATTGTCAAGTTTTGAGTTAAATTGCATTCCTTTAAACTCGTCCTCAAAAACAACTCTCTCAACCGATTGTCATGAAATATTCAGGGATTAAAATACAATGTATAATCTTGGTTTAGGTATTTTTTGTATTTCTTGGGGAACTATGACACTTGTTTCCTGAGAGACTCTGGAACATCGAACTTGTCTTTTGCAGCAGTGTAGTTTCGTCAACCGTTGTGTGTACAGCTTACGCGTACGGGTTTTAGCTGTCCTATTCTTTTTTTTTTCATTTCAGTTTGGAGCTTTTTGAACTTTGAATGAACGAAACCCAGCTCGTTTCTTGGCTTTCTGCACAAAACTTTTGGTCAAGAACAGCTTTTTCGCAATATCTCGAACGGAACAGTTGGGTTTGCCTTTACAGGCAGCAACCACTCGCTCTTTAACGCAGTACGGGACACATTTTTTACAACTCTTCTGATCGACAGTTAAACGTTCCCCAAAACGTTTTATGATACGAGACGCTCTAGATTGGTGACTTTTCAACATCTTTCCGATGGCTCGGTGCAAAAGAAGTGCCTGTGCTAAATGTTCTTGCGCACTTGCTGTTCCTTCGTCTCCATTTCCAAAACTACGACCCATTTCACAATGACAATCACGCAGTGTAAACAATACACGCTGAGGTCATTTTACCCAATATTTTGTTGAAATCAACCCAGAGGGTGAAATTTTGCAGCTTATTGAAAGTGATGCAATTTAACTGTGGACAAATTTTATTCAATTGTAAACAATCTTTTTGACATTTTTTAAAGTGTTACTCATTATATTACATGTACTCCAAAAAGTGGGAAAGTAACTCAATAAAGATGTATTGTGAACTATTGCGCTGATTAAAAGTACGGTTAGTACTTTAATTGAACTTTGTGTTTGATCAAATCGAGTTTTTCATTCTATCCTGTCATTAATAACACCTTTAATGTAGTAGCAATTGCCAAATAACATTATCAAAATTATTCAGTTATGTGCGCCAATTTTCATATGCGACCTATTTGATCGTTTTAAATGTTATGCAAATAGTTCAGATACACCACACAGCAAATCGACGTATCTGCGCTTAAAAATTATACCCGGTGTATCTGACAAGACGCAAGTGCTAAACGTGCTGAAATACTGACGTATCCAACCGGTGTATGTTACAGGCAAGATGTCGCACTGACGTATCTAACAAGGTGTATGTGTATGGTATGGAGGCAAACCGGTGTATGTGTTAATTTGCTCAAAAATAGAGCGAAAGTGAATGAAAACCAGGATTTTTACTTCTTTTAATATTATTTAACTTTGATGGAATGAACAGATCGAATAAAACTTGAAGTAAAGTTAAATAGGATTTAATGAAAGCATCTGGAATTTCAACCTCATTTTTCTCAATTCCTATCAAATGTTAAATACGGCTATTTGAAAAGTTATGCTTGATATGAACTTGAAGGTTGACTTGAATAGCAACAAGAAACATTTCTTGAACTTTCTAGTTGCTTTAAGTCTTAATGACACTTTAAATAAAATTAAGTGCTGCCTGTGCGTGGAGTGTCTTGTTATTTAGCAAAAATTATCCATGGAACTATATTTCAGCTTAATGTGAACTTCTCAGTTCTCATATCGAGTAAAATTCTAACTTTCGATTGCTTGGGGAGTCAACGATTAAAAAGTGGGTAGGATCCCGAGTAGGACACAACAACATATGAATACCTAATTTAGATCTAGATAACTGGCCTTGGTATTAAAGAGCTCAGATTAAGAGGTAAAATACCTAAGAATTGCCAGCAAAATATCTCTCGAATGACAAAACTTGTTATTTCGAATACCTGGAAATACCTGAGAGGTACAATTTTGGTATTGTATTACCTCCATTTAGTATTCGCATAACGTTGTGGGAACAATTTTATGGTATTATCCTCACGTATTTTTCCTCTTAATCTGCGCTCTTTAATACCAAGGCCAGTTATTAAGTTATTCGTTCCTGCTCTGAATATTAACCCTATTAGATGTCGTGACCTGATAGAAGTTTCCAGCCTCGATAATGTCGCTACAAAAATGAGCTGAATCGGTACAGATTTTTGCATAGCTTTCTACAACTTTTATTTTCTTTCTCACCAAGTTGATTATACTGAAATCGATTGATTATACCCAAATTGAAAGGTAAATTAATACTCTTAAAATCTTAAAATGCATCTTAACATTTCATTCACACATAAACGCAAAAAAATAGAAATCAATTCAACTACAATTTTGGTTTAAATATGGACCAATGAACTTCAGTTCAACAAAACCTTTGAGTTGAAATAAAACTTCATGTTTTATAGAATTTGACATCGTGTTTTATTATTCGAACCACAATATTTTCTCAAACCAACTAAACGCATTTGCTGGAATAATAAACATTGATGAACTAATACAACAAAACCATTTAATTGGAATAAAACTTCATGCTTCATAGAACTGAATGTCGTGTTTTATTGTTCAATTTTTTTATTCTCTTAGGCTTATATGTAGCCCATGTCAACCTGATACGGAAGGCCTGTTATCTGCAAACAGAATAACTCCTTGACAATCTGTTTTAAAAATTATAATGGATTAAGCTTTAACTTACATTAGAAAAGCAGAGGCAGTCATAGTATGAAATGTGTGCTCAAAAAGTATGTTGTTAAAACAATAAATTACCCATATTAAAAACTCTGAGGTATAAACAAGACACAAGTCACAAACTACCTGATGATATTATAAATTTCACACTTCTGACCAGAAATCTTGATTTTGGGCATCTTAGAATTATATGGAAATATCGACGTCTGTTAGAAAAACATGGTTACTGACATAAACATCTACAGTATTTAGTTATAAAATCCCGAAACATAGATATTTCAGAAAGTGTCTCAGAAATAAGAACTTCCGTAAGGTTTTCCATTGTCAATTGCAAGCAGCTGGCTGTGAATGGGCGACGAACTGTGAACGCGTCCCCAGTGAATGACAGTTCAACAAAGATTTTTCATTGGGGCTTAACTGACAAACGTAAGCAATGGCTTCTTCCGTAAATTTCTCGTGAGACAAAGGCTACCCATGAAAGCTTCCAATTCCATCGGATAGGTGAACTCTTCCTCTTCATAAAGACCGTGGTTTGATTAGGAAATTCACGTGTGATTGCTTTGGGTTTTCTTCGGTTTAATGGATGAACAAACTGAGTAATCGCACACAACTTTTGGGCAACTTTGGGAACTTTATTGGATTAAACTAGGAAAATTTAAATGGCTTCTTCCGCAAATTTCTCGAGAATGCTAACTTAATCATATTGAATTACCATGTTGATTGTACATATGAGGAGTCCCCCTTTGCAATAGAAGTGGAAGTTAATTTGAGCGAGTTTGCAGTTTCAAGAAATTTGCGGAAGAAGTCATTGTTTACGTTTGCGGCATTGGTCCTTATGAAAACAGCCTATTTCGTCTTGCGACGTGACTGTCGTCTGCGAAGTCGAGCACTAGAGACTGAAGAAGTCTGTAATTCACAGACGGAAAGTGCCTTATCTGTCAAAGGATAAGCTTTCAATTCTATTATGGAATTTAACGGAATTCGCTTCGTTTACTAGTGATAGTTTGAAAGAATTTCAGTTTTTTTTATTCAAAAAAAAATGTACAAGTGAAGTGTGAAGTGTTGAATTGAATTTTTCTAGTTTTCCAATTACATCGTTCTGCTAATACGCTCATAATTGCTTTTCAAAAAGTGTTGTTTTAATATTAAATTAAGTTCGTAGCTAGTGTTTTATTTGTTTAGTTCAAGAAAACAAAAAGTTTTAAAAAATTATAAAATCAATTGGAATTTGCAAAACAAACACAAAACCACTTATTCATATATGGAAAAATTGAGCGTACAGTTAACATTTACCATAAAAAAATAGTACATGTACATGAACATGCCGATTTTTAACATTTACTATTCCGTATGGCTACCTTTTGCATCCAGCACTGTCTACAAGCGTCTTGGCATCGATTCAACCAGGTTTCTGGTCACCGTTGACGGATTACTGTTTCAGATCTCCTGAATCGGCAGTTTTAGCTCCTTCTTGTTCTTTGCTTTTTTTTATTGGTGTTATGTAATCGGGGCTTTACTTCCCACCACAAATGCCCAATAGGTTTAAAGTCGCGTGACTGGGAAGAGGTTTTCAGCTGTTTTGGGATGTTATAAGGCAACCACTTGCGTTCGACGTAGATAATCGGGTGGTAGCTTCAATTTTTTTTTCACGGAAGGTTGTAGGTTGCGTTTGAGAATGTTCAGATATCCCATTTTGTCCATGGTCATGTCGATAAACGCCATCGTTCCGGTTCCACGAGCAGCCATTGAACCCCATAGCAGGGCACAAATATTTAGCCTCCAGTGCCAGTTTGGTTTGGTTCTATGTTGCATTGGTAGCAAATATGGTTTTTTGAAACCCAAGAATTCAGCCAAAATATGCCTAAAATCTACCGAGAAGCTACGAGCATACTCAAAAAGGTGTTTAAATGACTACGGTGGATGAGGAACCACCCTGAGGTAGAGAATTTCGATAATCAAGAAAAAAAAATCTACCATCAAACTAACTCACTTTACATATTTATGCTGGACCAACGTCTCATTATGACCGGAACTGCGTTACAATGTTTCAATACGAAACTCGGTTGAGAGCTAATTGACTCCAGTTCTCCGAGTGCCCAAACCCATTTTCCTTTTTTAACACTTAGCCCCACGTGGTATAACCATCTCTACTTCCTGTTCCTGTTCCGGCCGGATTCGAGGCAAATACAGTTGTTGTGGGACGGTTGTCTGGCATTATTACAACATGTCCCGTCTACTATATATACCATCCATGTTATAGCGTCATTAAGATACTTCACCGAAGATTTGCTCCTGGTACTCATAATGAGCCATTCTCCTCCATACCAGGTTTTCACATACCAAAAATGTCCCTAAGATGTCGTTCAAAATCCCCAAGTGCTTGCAAGTCCTCCTCCATTGTTCACGTCTCATACCCGTAAAGAACTTCCTCTTATCTAGGCTGTGTACATGATACTAGTACTTTATAGGGATTCAAATTTACGAGGCCTCTGAGTCATGTGAAATCACGTCCTCTGGCAACAATGCCTAAACAAATTTTAATACTGCAGCTGTTCTCCGACGTCATCGCTGATACGAGGTACACAAATTCAACCTCCACCTCGAGCTCATCTCCGTGGACTATCACAGTTCGGAGCTCTATCATGCTCAGTTCCTCCTTTCTTCGCCATACTTACCTGTAATCCAATCTATTCTGCCTTACGTTGCAACTTGGTGTACGAATAAGCGGTTGCTGAACGTTCTTCCGTCAATGTCCACGTCGTTATTGAAAATAGTACTCCACTGTTTAATTCCGCGCGTTTTGTAACACCTTCTAGGGCAATATTAAACTGGAGACAGGAAAGACCAATACCGTGTCGAAGTCCTTTGCATGTTTCATACGAGTCAGATAAACCACCCGGTATCCTTAGACAGCACTGTACACCATCCATCGTAGCCTTGATCAATCTTGTCAATTTCCCGGCAAAACCGTTCTTTTCCATAATCTTCCATAGCTTTTCAAGACCAATAGTACCGTATGTGGTCTTAAAATCTCTGAATTTGGTTTCTTGTAGATGGTTCCTTCATAAAACCACAAACCTTAAATTTTGCATAGGGTCATATTTTGAGCTATTGAAACGTTTGCGCAGTGTCAGTTTTTTTAAATTCGATGAAAATGTTTTACATTATCTGAAAAATTTTCGAAGGCCCTCAAATTTCCTAAGAGAAAAATGTGATTCTTTCAAAACATACGTTTTTTTCAAAATAACATTAGATCTCTAAGTGTTATGGATTTTAAAGTCGTTTGGCATCGATAAAGAGATTTCGGTTTTAGATTTATCCTTTAGTCTCCCCTTGAGAAAAAATGCATTTTCTTTGGCACTCTATTGTACATATGCTATATTTGGCTATCCTTGATTATCTTTGCAAGCAAAATCTTATACGATTTGATATTAAGTTAATGAGGGAGCCCCAAAGATGGCTAAAACTTTTTGAGCGTCCAGTTGTTTAATATGTTCTAATAAGATTCATTTATTTACTTTTTTAAATGCACTTTGTTTCAAACACATTAACGAGCGTATCAGCAGAACGATTGTTATTGGAAAACTTGCAAAATTTAAATTAACCTTCTTGATCATTTTTAAATATGTAAAGAAAAAAAAAACTTACCAATTTTTTAAACTATCACTAGTAAACATGAGAAAATTCCTTTCAACTCAACTAATAATGCTTATCCATTGACAGATAGGCCTATTTCATCTGCCACTTACGGACTTCATCAGTTTTGAGTGCTCCAGTTTTCCGATTCATTCTCTATTATCTCAAGTCGTATTTAATGCCCTATTCGTCAAAAAAAACTTCTGAGTTGAGAACAATGAAGTCTTCTTTTAGTTGACTAAATGAGTTAATGGCGTGTTCAACAGTTCCATGGTGTGGTTTCTAGAATAACTTTAAAACAAACAAACAAAATCATCAAACAAATCTTTACCGTCGAACAGAAGCAGCTTCTCCCATCATTGTGTCATCTTTTCTTACTTTTTATTTCTAATTCGATCTATTTACTTGCCCCACTTTTGCCTACAGCAAAATAACTTTCGCCAGAATTACGACTCTCCCACGATGAAATTGCTTTAAAGCCAGGGTCACAATAAATTCCACCTAGATTTGCAGTATCCCATTATCGCGAACATCAAGAAATCTAGTCCACTCATAAACATCCAGCGAACATATTTACCTGCCTCTGATAACATTAATCTATCCGGACATGATGTGTTTACCTCCCGCTCACATGCGGATACCAGTGTTGAAATAACCCTCCCGCTTGCATGCTCGGGGAAAGATTGCAATCGCCATTGGCAGAACGATAAGCCGGTAGGAGCCGATGACTATACAATTGCATAGACAATATCTACCACACTTGTTGGACCCGGGTGAGGTGTTGATTAAAAACGATTACCTTGGAAAATCTTACTTCCCACGTAGCAATCAGCAGACTGTAAATTTCTGCGGAATGCACTAAAAGATCTGTTAATTGGATTTCGATCGCAAGATGTACGCTGGGTAAAATGTTCAACTAGCGGTGATTTTTAATGGAAATGGTTAACATCTAGTACAACTGTGTATTTTTAATAATTCGGGATATAGCGGGATATTCACATCCATTCAAATTAAGGGCCGAAAACGTGATCTAATTGTCAGTAGCCATTACGTCCCGGCGAATTCTACGTCCAGTACGATAAACACGTGTCATCAAACACATACCGCACATTAATTCATACCGACGTGCATGCATTATAGCCTACATTTCTAACGAGAGTGCATTTGCTTTTCCAGGTCACCGAGCGCACACGGTTTTCGTTGGCGTTCACATACCAGGCTCATCGAGGCGCCACTCGCAAAGACGTCGCCACAAGCATCACCAAACGAGCAGAGACAATGGCGACAAGAGCTCGGCCAGCACCGAATCCGATCGACCAGGTAAGGCAGTCGCAGTTTTCTTTCCCAATCGAATCATCATGCTGAAAATTTAAAATTCAAAATTTTACTTGAGTTCATCCTAAATTCAAGAAATCGAAACCGAATTGGTATTCATTTGATTTCAAATTGTTTCGGAAATATCCCGTTTCTGCTATAAATAACTACTCCATTACATATTCCATTGTAACGTTAAGCAATGTCTCACGACGCTCGTACTAATCGTTATTACTGTGTTTTCTAATCCTTTGAAACAAAAACCAAAACAACCTAACCAATTATCTACACTTCATAAAACAAATCTATCAGCTATACCCATGCCTCACGTTGTCACGCAGCGAAGATTCAGTGTCGTTGATGACGGAGAGTCTTGTAAGATACTTATTCCTTTTATTGCTTGTTTTGTTTCCTTCTTAATCGTTCAATTTTCATTCTTGTATATGCAATTATTCGATGTTTTTCCGTCTTTAGTATATATCATTCACGTTAACATTACATGGTCGTTCTAGATAAATAAAATTATTAAATATATAATATATGCACTTTAAGGAACATATTCAAACCATCTTTATGGTTAGCCCAAATCGAATTTATTTAGGTGAAAGGTGATTTTTCAATTGCTCAAGTCACTTTACTAGACTTTTGACCGGCTGGACTAATTCGTCGCATAAACTTAAAATCAGGTTTTCCTGGCAGTAACATCCAAAGCAGAAAATGTATGATGTTAAGTGATATATCAAATATACTCAGATAAAAAGGGTCATGCCTGTCAATTTCTAGGTGAGATGTGTCGGATACATTACGGATACATATAACAGCCAAAAACTTCAGCGTCAGGAGAACGAATCAATAATGTGGAAGGGTGCATTTCCGTTGAGAAAAAGCTGTTCCAACTTTGCAAAAATACTCGATAGAATCCCCGAGAAGGATCGCAAACCCCTAGTAACGATCCAGAACCAGTGCCAACGAGGTCTCTAGGCCTTATATGGGATCCGAAGGAAGATCTGTTCCTGATCCGTACAACAATCGACCCTGTAGACGAGTGACGAAGCGATCGATATCTAAAACCTTAGAACTTCTTAGGACTGTTACGAGGAGTCATTCGTCAAAGTGAAACGTCTTGAGACCCAGAGCTCCATGCCAATTTTCTTTAACTTGGGTCCCAAAACCACCGAAAATCGAATTTTGACCTTCGGCGATTTGCATTTTTCTTCACAAATTGGCATCACAAATTGAAGTTATGATATCTTTTGAGAATCACTTAAAGAACTGCCTTAAATGTAAATGTTTATTCGTTTGCTACGTGGCGTTTATGTGATCTTTTTGTAATATCTGTATTTTGATATCAAGATCATGTATGAATTCATTGTTTTCAGGAAATTTATTTGACTAGCCATGGTCTTCCAGACGGTACGGTCTTCTAAGAACTCTTCTAAGTTAGTTCTCCAGAGAAGTTCTTCACAAAACTTCGGGTAATTCCTTGAGAGAATTTCTTGGAAGCTCTTCAGAGCTCTTCAAATTCATAGTTGGTCTAGATCTCAAAATACAAGTGATGCACATGTATACTCGGGCTGCGTAGCGAGCGAGCTCTGAACTAATGTTTACACAATCCGAAAGGCATGGACCACTCGAACATGTATGCCCAAGACGCCATTTTGCAATATGTCAAGGTGGTTTTGGGACCCAAGCTAACATCCAATTAAGGAAATGCTCGTTCGGAAACTCCACGAATATTGCTTTCATGAAGACCAATTCGGTTTGCTGGCAGCCATTGACAAGGATATTTGGATAACAAATGCGCGGTCGGTCATTCGTAAGATTCTCCACAAGTGTTTTGAACGCGTCAGGGCAAAGCCACGAATCATTCAACCATTGAATGGTGTTTTACAGGAATCGAGAGTTACCACGACTGCACCATTTGAGTTTACTGGCATCGATTATGCTGTCAGATCTAACATCGGAAGGGTTCTTTATTGAACTTGATCGGTTCATTAACCGCCGACAACGCAACTAATTTTGTCGGCGCCAACAAGGAGCTCCAACAGTTACTCGATATGTCCAATGATCAAATGGTTAACCGTCAGATTAACGATATTCTGATCAATCATGAAACAGAGATCACCAAATTTCGGCAGTCTGTGGGAAGCTGGCGTGAGCATTGTAAAGTGTCAGCTTACTCGATCTCTGGAAAACACTACCCTGACGTTCGAAGAGTTCAGCACTGTATTAACACAAATTGAAGTTATTGTGAGCTCTCGACCACGGTATCCGTGATCACTAGAAGTGATCCAAATGACCCACAACCAACTTCTCCAGCTCATTTTATGCTCGGTCGAAGACTTGATCCGGTTGCAAAACCATTGTTTTTGGACATTGCTGCGAGTGTCATCTCATTCGACTCCGAGATCATTTTTGGAGCAAGTGGTCTCGTGAATATCTCTCAGCCTTACAGTCAGGAGCAAAGTGGACTAAAAACACCCTGATATCAAGATTGGTACGGAAGTTTTGCTGGTCGAAAACAGTTAACCATCGCTACTATGGAAACATGGCAGAACACTTGCCGCCTACACGGGAAAGGATGGTGTGGGGCGGGTTGCTGACGTCGAAACAACCACTGATGTGTTCCGCCGGGCCATAAGCACCCTAGTAACAGAGTTATCACAGTTTGGTTGAGGTTATTTCTATGTGACTTAAATTAGTCACATAGAAGATACTTCAACCGATTTGTGACAAGTTTGTTACTAGATCAATCTGACACCTTTATCTTTACAAGACGACATTGTACAATATTCAACAGAATTGGATGTAATTCCAACGCGTGGGGTTGTGAAGAATAATAAAAAGAAGCATAAAAAAAAAACTTTATCGATACATCCGATACGTGTGATTGGTGTTTGGTCGGTTCTCGAACGTATAAATATGGAACCCGTACTTTTGTATCACTCAGATAGGAAACAAGAAGTGGCCGATCTGAACCGGCAGATTGCTTACAGAATGGACTTGCTCCGAAACGAGAGTTTCCGACGTGTCACCCAAAATTTTGATGATCGCTCGAGACTATTCTGGAAGGTAGTCAAAGTCCTAAAGACGCATCCCAAACCCGTTCCTCCTTTGAAGGTTTGATTCTGCAAACCCCAGCGGAGAAAGCAAAGGCGATTGGCAATCATATTGCCGCATCGCTGCCACAATGCTCGCCCAGTGATACACCGGCATGGGATGGATTTCGCTGCATAGTAAGGTTCATCGACGACTATACCCATTTCGCGATTATTTACTTGCTGAAGTGAAAATCCGGCTTGTTCGTGAAGTTTCAAGAATTTGAAGCGAATGTTGCGGCCATGTTTGAAAACTCCATATCAAAAATGATGGTTGATCAAGGTAGGGAGTACTGCTCCACGAATAAAATTGGGCTAGAAGGTGTTATGAAACGTGCGGACTTTAACATGCGGGGTACGATTTTCGATAAATCAGGCCAGTTCATCTGCTTCGCTGACGACGTGAACATTGTCGGCAGAACGTTCCAGGTGGTAGCTGATCGGTACACCAAACTGAAACGTTAAGTGGAAAAGGTTGGATTGAACGTGAATGCGTCGAAGACTAAGTATCTGTTGCCTGGAGCGTGATAGAGCTCGCATAGGCAGAACTGTGACAACCGACGGAGATGAGTTCGAGGTGGTGGATGAGTTTGTGTACCTCCGACCATTGTTTACGTCAGATAATAACTGCAGCAGACACATTCGGAGATGCATTATTACTAGGAACTCATGCCTATTATGGGCTCCACAAGACCTTGAGGTGTGGTAAACTTCAACCCCGTACAAAGTGTTCCATGTACCATCAAAACGCTGATAAAACCGGTATGATAAAACGGACAATGCTCGAAGAGGACCTGCAAGCACTTGGAGTTTTCGAACGGTATATGTGAAAACGGTGTATGAACTACGAGCTGGCGCAGCTCAATGGCGAACACAGAATCCAGAAAGTCACTAAAGCTGGAAGGATACAATGGGCGGGACATGTTGTAGGAATGTGGGACTACAACCCCGCAAAAATGGTGTGTGCCTCGAATCCGACCGGTACAAGGCGCAGAGGCGCGTAGTAAGCTAGATGGTTAAAGTGGAGCAAGACCTTGAAAGTGTGAGACATTCGAGGAACTGGAGACAAGCAGCCCTCAACCGAGTTTTATGGAGAAATATCGTGACGCAGGTGCGGTCCTAATAGGACTTTGGACCAGCATAACCAATAAAAATATACTTCCCAGCAGAATAGCGTAACGGAGAGGTTCGACCGAACCTTGATAAAGAAAGTTTGTTTCGTACTCATCGAAGGTTTAGGAGAGATTGTGGTCTGAAGCAGCTCTCGCGTGCGTATAGGTGATGATCTGAAGCCTAAAAAATGCACTGGTTCTACACTAGACAAACTTCATGTGTTCAGCTGCAAGAGTTTCGTGGGGATTCCAAAGCAGCAACGACGTAAATAAGATTTTAAAAGTAGAGAAATTCTGATGGCTGGTGGACAAAACGGCAAACCAGCTATACTAGATGACAATGATTGGAATTGGAAGCCATTAGGTGAAACTTACACGAACGAAAATGAATAAGTCGTTGTTGAACTCAATGAACAGGAAAGTGCGCTACCGTGGAACACAAATATACACGAGATTCCCAGGGAATTGTTGTCATGGCTTGGCGGACGGTAGCGCAGCCCCTCCGGTAAGTCATGCGATTAATTCATCGGTTATAGAGCTGTTTCTGGCGAACTGATTCCCTCAGATGTACCCGAATCGCTCAAGAAGTTAAACGACCCTGAAAACCGGGCCTATGCCGATATAGACGAACATATAAGGGCTATGTTCCATGGAGAGGAACGAGGTGTGGTGTTTTACATAGTTATCTCAAAGGAATGAAACCTCTAAACACAGATAGGATGAAACATTTAATTTTCTGCGTTGTCTAATGCACATAGAGGGAACGCCAGATTTGGCAAGAAATAATGAGATATTTCAGGTTAATACGTTGTTTACGCTTCCTCTGGCTTGTAATTAAACGAGGGGAAATTTTACGCGCTTGTTGAAATCCATTATGTTTTCTGTGAAGACGTAAAAGGTGTTCCGATTGAAAGCATCGTTTTTCAGTCGGAACACGTACTACGTCTTCACAGAAAAAATAACGAATTTCAACAAGCGCGTAAAATGCCGGTTATGCGTCAAATATAAGGCGATTGCCGAATTCTGGTATCGATTATGAGGACACATTCGCTCCTGTTACATGGCTAGGTACTATTCGGACGGTTTTGGCAGATGGTGTTCAGCAAAGATTCTTTTTCCACACAGATTGAAAGAAACATATAACTTTTTGCGATATTAAATGCACATAAAGGCAGTGCTAGATTTGGCTGAGAGTAATGGAATAAGTCAATTTAAGTCAGATAATGCCTGAATCTAGTCTGTTGTATGGAAGATTGCAAACATTGTTGTATGGCGTATGAAAGATTGCAAACAATCTCGTTGTTTACGCTTTTTTTGGCTTTGAATCAAACTAGGGGAAATTTTATGCGCCTGCTAAAATTCATTATTTCTTCCTGTGTACCAAACGGACGAGAAGATGACGTTCCTCCACGGTAACCTAAAGAACGAATTGTACACGATAGCTCCTGATGGTGTTACAGCTCCTCCGAATACCGTGTGCCGCTTACTTGTGTCACTGTATGGATTCAAGCAACCACTCAGGTGCTGGAATGAGAAGTTCAGCCGGTTGCTGGATTCGGGATTCCATCGCTCGCAGAATGATTACTGCTTATACACGTGTATACAACCAGAAGTTGAAATCTACATCATTTTCACACACAATCGTCAAATTGAAAGTTCTAAGTTCGACGTTTGCGATGACATACGGTCGAGAAATCAGCTATTTCCTGGGCATGAAGTTAGAGTATGGTCGTTGGAAAAATTTTATAAACCTATGCCAGGAATAGACTATTGGTACGCTTCAAGACACTAAGACATCTATCAGAAAGAGCCTGTATATTTCTCAAGCTAGCGAAGCAACCGAGGAACCACACCGTGACCTGTTGGGTACAATAATGTACGTAATGTTGTGCGCCAGCCCTGACTTCTAGGCTGCTACCAAAAGAATCCAACAACCAAGGAGCGATTGGTATGGCGAAAAATTGTGACAACAAGAGATCGAAACACATTGCCATCAAGCATCACTTTATTAAAAACCATATCATCTACGGACGAGTAGCAGTATGGGAATGCCGAAAACCAGTTAGTGAATTTATTCACCAAACCGATTGATGCAGAACATCTTAAGAAGCTGTGTCAAGGCGCTAGATTAACCAATTGAGAGCTGTTGAAGTAGTAGGCTGCGCCCGAATTTGTTAGATACAACGCTAGATGAGTTGTTAGTGAAAAATTATGTGTTTCCACCTCGCACTCTGTACTATTCATAGATAAAAAGAAACATTAAAATGTCTGCGATATCTAATGCACATAGAGGGAATGCTAGATTTGGCAGAAAATAATGGGATATTTCATGTAAATTTAAGCCAGATAACGCCTGAATCTAGCTTGTTGTATGAAAGATTGCAAACATTGTTGTATGGCGCATGAGAGATTACAAAAAAAATCCTTGTTTACACATTTTTTTTCTGCGTATAGACGTGCAATAAACTTAAGTTCTGCTAAAATCCTGTTTCTTTATTTCGGAGCTCCGGTATGTCCCTCAGGAAATTGAAATAGATACCGATAATAGAAAATGCAACAAACATTGTGAGAGAAAAATACAATGAACAAGGAAAACAAAATTTAATGGAGCATCTTAGCAGCGGTCAGTTTGTTATTTTTTCCATTGGCGGGGAATATAATATCTTGAAAGTGTTTAAATCAAATCAACATTAGGAATAACGACACAGAAAAATATAATGAATTTCAACAGATGCGTAAAATTTTCTTTCGTTTGATTGCAAGCGTAAACAGCATAATTGTTTGCAATCTCCCATACAACAGACCTGATTCCAGTAATATCTGGCGAAAATTTACATGAAAGATTTCATAATTTTATACCAAATCTAGCATTCGCTTTAAGTACAATAGATAACGCAGAAAGTTAAATGTTTCTTTCAAACTGTGGAACAATCAAATTAATTGAATGTATTTAATTTCGGTCGTAAAAATCTATGAGAACATCTCCGTTACATTGGCAAAGTTTGAAGGCCGATCCAAAGAGTGCTGCATTTGTCTTCCACATTAAATCTCGACAACTTATTCAAAACAACGTATCTGATTTCGTAAACAAAGAGGGAAAGTAAGATTCAAACGTTAAATTTTTGAAACCCTTTGCACTTTCACGCAAACTATGACCACCAACACAACGAGTTATATTTCCCCAACATAATGGTGATGCTAGTTTCCGTGGGGGGATTGACAGTTTTGAGAAATTTATGTTGAACAGCATAAATCATGTTGAATAGCAGCAATCTTTTTCGAATTCATTTTGAATTTTTCCATATGATTAAAATATCAAAATATGACAGTCTTGCGAAATTTTTCAAAATGATGGGTTCGACATTTTCCTTCAAATCATCCGAGAAGGTCACCTTCAATATGAGTCACATCTAGTTGATCAAACTACATGGACCAGCTCCATGTCGTTGTTCAAAATGATAACCTAGGTCTACGCCACTAAATGTAAGTCATTCTGATTTACAATACAATATCTTTTGAATAAACCCTTTCAGGCCTATTTTTTTCCAAGTGATATTATGCAAGTAATTTTGAGTGTTCTGATTAAATTGGTGCTCAAGAATAAAAGAAATTATGTAAAAAAGTAGGATACATGTTTTTATAGTTCGTAACTTATGATCTACAATTGTAACAGTAGCTTTACCGCTATAAAATAAAATGATACATATTTAAACATATTCAGTGATTGTCCTTGAAGACCAACAAACTTTATGAGTTAATTTTGTTATATTCTATGCCAAACAAACTAACTTTACTTTGTATGGTCCATAGAGCTACTATTACAATTGTTGACCATTGGTTTTGAAGGACAATTAGAATGACCTCAAACTAACAAGGTTATCCATTGATATCTGTGGACGTTTCAAAATATTCATAGAATATGTTAGAATATTTATCGTAGCTACGGTTACTAAAAGGCTACGGTTACTACTGTATACTGGTTACTACTGTAAGTTCTTGAACTTGAACATCCCAAGGTAATCTGACCTGATCTGATCTGGTAACCTTACAGAAGATTCTTTGTATGTGTTTGAATGCATATCGTCACTTTTCATAGATTATAAAGACTGTAGATCCTAACTTTTGGACTAAAGGGCAGTTTTGGTGACCTAGAATAACCCAAGATATCTCATTATATATGTTTACCTTCCATTAGACTCACGATATTTGGTCAAATACATATTGTTACTTTACTTCAGAAAACTACAGTTACAGCTGTCGATTTTATGTTTTGAACTTCGTGATAGTTTGGACAACCTAGAACATCCGAAGATTATCTTATAATGTATGTTGTTCTTCCAAGATATTCAACGTATATGTTTCAATACAAATCGTAGCTTTGTATAGGCCAGAAAGCTTTTTTTACAACTGTAGGTTGTATGCAAGGGTAAGTCGGTTAGAACAGTGTGCCAGCCACGATGTCTTACACACTAGACGAATATGTTTCATAGCTGTGGAACTTCGGTTTTAAATCCATAACACATGAGTGGTACACTGAGGAACACTTCTGACTGTTGAGCTAATAGAAATAAGAAATCAGCAACCTTGCCAATATGCGTTGCCTGGATGCCAGACGCAGCATAAAGTAACAATTTGGGCTGTCGTCACATCGGCACCTTCGGCACTTTACGGGAACTCCGAGAACATTGCAACACTTGTAGACACACTAAAAAAAACAGCACAGGAGAAAAGTGTGCTGGGCGATCCACCCCGTGGCTCCATGATAGTATCTCAAAAATAGATACGATGACCTAGACCATGTAATTTTGCTTTATAATGTATGTTGACGTTTAATAATATTAATTGAATATGTTTAAATATTATTGTAACATTGCATCTCCTTAAAAATACTGTTGCAACATTATATTTTAAGTTTCGAACGCCAAGACAGATTGGATGAGCTGGACCATCCCAAGATTATGTTCTAATGTGACGTAACTTTGCGTAACCCAAAAGCGGCTGTGACTACCGTAGATTTCAAGTTCTAAACTCCAGGACAGTTTGTATTACCTAGAGGATTACAAAGTTATAAAACAATGACTGTTGACCTTCCAAAAGATTCATTGAATATGTTTGAATACATATAGTCATCTTATATAGCCCAAAAACCTACTGTTACAACTGTAGATCTTACGTTCTGAGCTCACGGACAGTTTAGGTGACCTAGATCATTCCAGTTCAGCACACAATGGTTTTTTTACGTTTGAAAATATTCACTGAATATGATTGAGTACGTAGTGTAACTTTGCATAGGCATACGTAGTGTAACTTTGCGGTAGTTACTACTGTAGATCTTAGGTTCTAAACTCAAGGACAGTTTGAATGACCTAGAAATTCATGAAATTATCAAATAATGACTATTGAGATCCAAATGGTTCATTCAATATGTTTGAACTCATATCATAACCTTATATAGTCCTTAAAACTGCTGTTACAACTGTAGATCTGAAGTTTTAAACTCAAGTACATTTTGGATAACGAAGAACATCGCAGAAAGATCCATTAATGTTTAACGTTTAACAACGAGAATTTAATAATACGTATGCATATGTACTAGGATATGGTAAACAACGATAGAGATGTAAAACGTAAGGAATTTAATTATTCTTCCTGAACTTCTTCATATTCAGGATGTTCTAGGTTGTCAACTAAGCCTTAAACTTATTTTTTTTTTGTTTTTCCCAAAAAAATTGATGTAGAACAAATTTGCCTATGACAGTGTACATTTTTATTCAGCCATGTTCCTTTTCTGGTCATATATGACCCCTTAGGCAACAAAGAGTTAATATACTTTTTAATGCAAGGCTTAAAATTTATGCAATTTTTAATAGTATGTGGCCTGAAATCGACAATGTCCTCTTTTCGTAGAAATATTTCCGATTAACTGATGCAAACAAATTTAAAATCTTTTGAGAAACGAGTGAGATATCAACGCACAAAACCTGAGCACTTTTCGTGACGGTCGCAAAGCAATTTTTTTCAAATTGTACCCCAGATTAGAAAGCAAAGACGTAGTCCTACGTCAAAAGAGAGTTTGGATAAGTATGCATGAATCAAAGTAAAAACGTTTTAAATCTGGATACTTCAAATGAAAATGTGCATACTATAAGTAATCAACAACAACTTCAAATTACATCGAAGGTTTAAGTGTCGTCTTTACTAAATGTCCCATTATTCCACAAGTAATGTAGGACCCTGAACCAATAAGACGTCATTAGAGTTCAACCAAGTTAATTTCCATTCCAACTCTTTTCTACTCAAACCTCAAAACAAATCCTCATCTCAATAACAAATTTCATTCGCTTCCTGTAGACCAAGCTGACATTTATTACGTACTAGCTGAACACATTTCCTCGCACGCGACTACCATTTAGAAAAATAACAAAACCAAACCGTACACATAGCTTTCCGCCCTGGATCCACGATCAGTTTTTGTCACATATTCTCCTTTACTCTCCGCTGCGGTGTACTTGACAGATTTTCAATTTAAATTAATTCACGTTCCTCTCGAATCTCCCCCACTATAGTTACACCACCCGCACAAAGAGTCCAGTTCATTCTGGGCGGGGAAGTCGGCGACGACGGCAACCATGAGTCACATCCACTGTTCTCCGAGATGGAGGAGCTGGTCAAGGAAGGTGACGAAATGGCCTGGAAGGAGACCGCCCGATGGGTGAAGTTCGAAGAGGACGTCGAAGAGGGCGGCAACCGGTGGTCCAAGCCCCACGTAGCGACCCTCTCGTTGCATTCACTCTTCGAGCTGAGAAGTCTGCTGCTCAACGGCTCTGTCATGCTGGATATGGAAGCCGTCAGTTTGGAGCAGATCGCCGAATTGGTCTGCGAAAATATGGTCAACGCTGGCACGTTGCCCATCGAGGCGAGGGAGAAGGTTATCGACGCGCTATTGAAGCGACACAAACATCAGCACGAGTTCGGTAACAAGAAATCGCGCCTGCCGCTGATCCGATCATTGGCCGATATTGGCAAGAACCACTCGAGCTCCAAGAGTAAGTATTATCTTTCCTTCCTAGTAGGTGATCGAAAATGCTGGACTTTTATTCCATTGGCCTATAAGCGTGGCTAAAGGTTCATTTGAATCTAAATATTTAGTCTAGATCAGAAGTGTGATAAATCAATCTTGAGAAGTGTGTCATCAAATGCAATAGAAAGAAAATATTCAAATCTTCACAAATCCGTTCAGATATGCGTCGTTCTTCATCCACCGCCAATTCATACCCAATGCACGTCGTCTCATCGGCACCGGGGATGCACGATGACGTTGGCGAAGCCGCACCGTCAGCACTCACCGCACTGCTCGGTGGATCTTCCAAAGATCAGCGGGGTCACTATCTAGCACTGCCAACAGGTATCTATCAAAGCGGGACCACACCATACTTTTTCCTCCCTACTTATTCGGGGATACATGTTTCTGTTCTGTTTCCGACCTCTCGAGTAAAATAAGCCACAGCTTGCACCATTCAATTGCTTTCCACAACATTGCAGCAGGTGGAGGTTCCTCTGTGACGACTTTCACCCCGTACATTGTATAGACTGCACCCTCTAGCAAGTAACATAACAAGGATAAACGACATAAACCATTTGTAGTTGGTAAGGTTGATTAGTGGTAGACATCTCCATTGGGATCGCTCGTCGTTAGTGCTCGAGCAGGCAAACTCTAACGCTTACACATGGTATCAGCTGCAGATAATCAGATTTAAGCTCAATTTGCTTGATTAGTACACATTCCGGGAGATACGTCACGTGACGAATAACGAATTTATACTTTCTTTTTGAAGGCACAATAGGTTAGTGTGATAGTTAAATCATCAAATCTGCAAAACTAACAGCATGCTTGCATATATCAATACGGAATACGGATGTGGTTCATATCATACATAAATTACATCGGGATGCAGAGATGCTGTCAATTGATACTAATGAAGAGCTTTTTACGCCGACATCGAATAAATCGCCGTCACTTCTTTTGTAAGCAGATCAACTCCCAGACCGCAATTCAGAGTAATCCGTAAACCCGTAACACACCGGCACCACTGGGACATCGTACCTCGCATATCTTCACTTCTTCTTCACTTTGTAACTTTCATCCATTTCACGTATGATGATGTGTCATTTGTTCGATTCGCATCGAAATCTTCTCATCGTCGTCGTCGTCGTCCTTGTCACCAAATTTCCGAGGACTTTTTTTTCTCCCCAGAAAGGAAAGATTGATGAAGGCCAAGTCACGACAGCTTTTACCTAGAAAATGAATGGAGCATCATTTGGTGCTCTCTCAAGGATACTGTGTCAGGTTGTTTGAATGTGTGTAGATTTTCTGCGAATTGCGTTGGACACCGATGGGTGGATGTGGAAAGATTTTGATGTCTTCGAGCGGATGATGATATGTATGGGACCGATTCCGAGGAATGTGGAGGTTTGGAATTTTTAGGATGCTTTCTGAAATAGATGAGACGGGAGCAGAAGATCACTCGAAGAAGAAAAAATACGATTTTTAGAATATTAATAGCCTATTTGCTTGGTGTTTTCGAATGATGAAGCTACAATTTTTGTCGTTCAGGCATTTTAGAGCAAGTCTCTTCCTATATGAGAGCGGAGATCTCGAAGATTGTTACAGGACGTTTAAAACCCTTTTATTAATCGATCTGAGATAGACATTAATGCCTATTTTGTTTCATGTTTGATTTTCTAAGTAGAAGCTAGTTTTTGGGTAACTAAGACTCGAAATAATATTACAGCGTTCAGAAATTCATACTAACTAATTGTTCGAAGAGATTTGTGTAAATTTGACAAGAAAATCTCATTCTTGAGATTCTCGTGCATTTTCACTCACTCCGAAAGCCGAAAAATCATTTTGGTGTTAGTCTCATAGAAACCTCTCAAACTTCAATTTGTAGCTTGTAGCAAGTGTCGTGTCTTTTTATCCTCTGTTTCAAAAACAACACTAAATAATTATGAACAACGTCCAAGAAAAAACAATGAATCTTCAAACCTGAATACCCAAAAAAAAAACATAAACTCTCGTATAAGTTTGGAGGATTTCCGAAAACTTCGCTACATTCGCAATAAGGGAATTCGAGGCATAATTGGCACCTTAAGCGGATTGCCCATTTAATAACAAATATTAAACAAATTATTTGATAAATTTCAGTAGTTATCCATTGCAATACATGTTAGCAATACATTTCGTCAAATAAACTCATTCAAAACTTCATCCATGTCCAGATCTTTCACCATGTCCTTGTGGAAGTGCAATATGGCCACGGAATTCAGACGCTGTTACCCCTTGGTGGAGCGCAAGAACACCTTCAGTCTTCTAAGTCCCGAAAATGACCGCTCAGATGTTTCAGAAGATTTCGGGGTTGTCGCAAATACATTCAGAAATTTTACAAACTTTGGGAGAAGTTCTATCAAATGCGGTTCTTTTTTGAAGTAGTCAACCAAATCTGAGATATTCTCAACACACTTGTCAGCTTCCTTCAAAGTTTGCAAAAACATTTCCCGATGCAGCAGCAAGCGTTCCGGATCGACATCACCCTCATAAAAACGCAGAGTTTGCGTCGTCAGCAAAAACTTTTCAATTTCCAATAGGAACTCAAACGATTCAGTTTTAAATCAAGCGTCAAGTGATTAAAGAATCTTGTCGAAAATTTCCTGCAACTGGGATTCATGAATATCTTCAACCGACAGTTGAATCTTTTTGGCACCCTACTTTTTCGCGGCAACTTCAGAGATTCAAACTTCGAAAAACTCCTTTTTACAGAAGTTCAAACTTGCCTTTAACGTTTCGATCGTTCGGAATGCTTCCTCCAGACGCAACGATTTTCTTTGGAGCGCCGTATTCTTCGTGTCAATGTACCCGAATAATTTCACTAGTACCATAAAGGAAAATTAAATGTCGAATTTCTCTATCATTCTCAAAAACCTAGCAGCTTTTGCACCACCATCAGAAGCATCACTTTCAGCCAAAGCGGAATAGTTGGATAAAACAGATGACATGGTCACGAATTTGACTGCTCTGATATAATAGACTGGAACACCGCGAGCCATTTTTGTGAATCCCTGACGAATTTGATCAGATCCTTCACTAAGTTTAAGGGATCTCGGCAAACAGGAATCATCTTAATGGTGTCTTGCGCCACCAAGTTCAAAGAATGAGCCAAGCAGTGTGTGGGAGATGTACTTGACGCCAATGCGCACTCCCTTCCGAAGGGACGTAAAATAGCCGGTCCCTAGCCAGTAATTTCCCTCGAACGCTAGGTACGTCTCGTCGTCCATGATCACAATTCACAACAACGTTGAGCTTCGCAAGGAAAATATCATTGAGGAGCACCTTCAGCCGCTGCTTTTGGGTTGACGTTTGCACTTCCGACAAGGATGGCCTCGCCTTCCGCTTCCTCAAGACAATGTCCGCAAGACCTTTCAGCCCATGGCGTGGAAAGATTTCGCCTTGCTTTCCGCTTCCAGTACGTGCTGTATCTTCTGGTCACGCAAAACCGTCGGATGGCCGGAACCTGGCGGCATAAAGGTCGGCGATGACGGTGGCCGAGGTGAGCTCTGTTGTACACGGCCAACCAATCAAAAAACTGAGTTATTTGAGTCGTTTTTAACTCACTTTCCTCATTAGTGGAGTCACTCAAATTTGAGTAAATGAAACTGGTATTAACAAGTCAACAAATAAAACACATGAACCCAAATCAGATGGATATTTTGGATTTGTCGACTTGCCAAACCAAGTTACATTTACTCAAATTTGAGTGACTCCACTAATAGTGACAGAGAGTCAAACACGACTCATAGCTGAGTTCAAATAGCCGTGTACACAGAAATATTCTCCATTCTATTTTGTCTATGGCGAACTTCACCAGCCTCGCTGCCTTCGACGGGTCCACATGTCGACTTCTACTTGATCGATCCAATTTCGCCCATGCAATGTCTTACGACATGTCCAGCCCACTGTAGTCAACCGGTTTTAGCGATGTGAACGATGAAAGGTTCTCTCAGCAACTGATGCCATTCGTGGTTCATTAGCCTCCACCATAGTTGCGTCTATCATCCGAACTCAATCTAAGATCATACGCTGCACCTCCCGTTCAAAGACACCAAGGGTGAGTTGGACCTCCACGAGCAATGATCATGTTTCGTTTGTTTTTGGCGAAGTCCCGCGTAGAAATGTTCGGATCCTGATTGAAATTAGCGATCAGCGATCTCTCAACTTGTTGGGCATTGTTTCTGGTTCTCGTCTGGCTCCTGGCTTTTGGTCCACTGTCATTCGTACCTGGAACCTTTGGCGGACTCATGAGACGGTCGAATGATTTATATTTATTCTTCAGCTTTCCCATGACGCGATTATTTATTGAAACCTTTGCAGTGAAATTAGCATAAACTATACACAACATTAAGGCAATGCAAAACAATTTTTTTAAGGCTTGTTCGCGACAAAATCTGGATAGATTAAATTTGGAATAAAACAAATTTGCTGTTAGTTCAATCCAAAATGCTAAAACTAATTACAGTTACTTAATTAGGCTGCATGAATAAACTACGAACTTTTGAGTTAACTTGTACAGACTTCTTTGCAATCGGTTTAGCTGCTTTTGCCAAGATTTTCGAAGTTTTTCTATAGTTGTAGCTTGTTGTAGCTTGTTGTTTATATTGAGAGAGTTCTCTCTTCACGAGAGCCCAATACCGCTCAATAGGTAGCAACTCCGGGCAGTTAGGTGGATTTGGTACAACATGGACTCCATTCGCTTTATACCGTTCCAAAACATCGTTGGCGTAGTGACAAGATGCCAAATCCAGCCAGAATAACGAGCGAGCGTCAAGGCTGTGAAAGATTGGTAACAATCGCTTCTTTAGACGTTCTTCACGGTATCATTCCTTGTTTCCGTTCCGTTAGTGAAGTTACTTTGGCTTGCTCGACCACAGATGGATATTGTCTACCAAACCAAATATTTTTTTGGGAAACTGCATTTTTCTCCCTCCTGAAATGCTTCTCTACGCCATTCCGTTACATGGCAGTATAATAAGATATTCCGAGAAGCTGCTTAAAGTCTTCCAGCACATAAGTTTCATCGTCCATTTTCACGCAGGAAAACTTCGTCAAATACTCGCGATGCAACTTGCAAGCCCGGGTTTTAGCCGTCACATTCTGTTTATCATTACGGTTCGATACAGTTTTCATCTTGAACGACTTCATACCTTGCCGGTGCTTGGGAGTATGGACGAAAGTTGGTGACATTTTCATTTTTCTAGCCACAATTCGTACCGAAAGATCTGGTATCTTCTGCAATATTTGTTTTCTCAAGATTCGTTTTTTTTTTCGTTCTCAGCTTTCCTAGCTGTTGTCAAACGTGTATCAAAAGATTTAAGAACACTATGGATAGTGCTTGCAGGAAAACCAAGCTTTTTTTGGATTTTCAATCAGGAGTCCTGATTCAGGACTCCTCAGAATTTTTCGCGAACAAGCAGTAATCGGGATAATTATATTATTTCAAAATAAAGCAATTATTCTTAGATCGCAACACTGCCTAAAAGATCTATCTTAACATTAACTATTTCAGTTCAAATATGTCGTATCCGCCGTCCATTTTCACGAAACGTGTACTTGCGGAACATGTACTTTCCACTACGTACGTCCAAAAACTGACTCGTTTTTTTCTGAACGTGACATGGCATAACCCTTTCGTTCGTGTGTCTTGAGCTCTCTCATTCTCTTCGTATCACGAAAGCTCTCGGGTCATGCAGTGCAGTTAATGCCTTCTCACCTCGTATTTTCTGGAGCTCCTCTGATCTACATTCGGGACTGTACGCCAAGCAGTTTCTGCGCCTGCTTCGCTCACTCACATGTAGACATGTAGAATAACTCTCTCATTCAGACATCGAATAGCTCTATGTACCTACACGGTAAGCTTCCTTTACCCATTAATGGGTACCGATTTATTATTATTGTTATTCCTCCTGTGGATTTTTTACGCATTTTACTGAAAAAACGGCGTCTACCCATTTAAATGGGTAGACGCCGTTTTACGGTAAAATGGGTAAAAATTTCCACAGGAGGAATAACAATAATAAAAAATCGTACCCATAATGCGTAAAGGAAGCTTACCGCGTACCGCATAGATATTAACGGAACCGATAAGATTCTATCGTCGGAGTTTGGATTACACTGAAACAAATTACGTGTTGCAGTTTGGATTTTTTTTTATTACTGAACGTAGCCTACTTTCCAACAATGTTTTTTTACGTTCCACTGCAATCTTCAATAAATTGAAATATAAAGTCTTCACCCTGTTTAATTTCGCATCAGACAAAGACGGCAACTACTTACTAACCCAACAAACATCGGTGTCGAATAACTGTTTGCTCAAACAAATTTGGAGAAGTTGTTCAGCGGTTTCTTCTAGATCTAGATCTAGATTGTGATCCAAATTTGTTTGAACAAGCGGTTATTCGACACTGATGTTTGTTGGGTAACCACGCCTTGAAAGAACGAGAATAGGTTTGTTTAGGATCTTTCTTCGTGGTGCTCTCCAGTTGGGAAATGTATGACTGGAAACATTATGCGTTCAGAGAATTAAGTCAGCATTCACTAATACTGTTCAGTCTTTACTCCGTTTGGTTACGCAGATTTCACAGATCTCCGTTCCACCAAGGTGGCGTATTCTTTGGCATTTGCGATTGTCGCCTCAACGGGACATAATAACGGAAGAATGTGTCCAAAGTGTTAAAAGTTAAAATATCAAGCCAATTCCATTATAAGCAAAATTCATCGGGCAGCCATTGCCTTGTGGAGCGAGTAGGGTTCTTATAATCACCACAAACGCTTTAGCTTTTTTAAATTAAGCAAAAGACTGCTACGCGCGTTTAAGTAGAATAAAAGAAATTGGAAAGCTAAGAAAATTTAAATAAAAACATCATTTGATCATTTTTAAAAAACAAAAAATAAAAAACTGAAGCCCTTTCTCAAAATATCACTAGTAAACGTGAGCATGTCGAGCACTCGACACTGAAGAAAATTGTAAGTCTCAGACGAAATAGGCGTATCTGTCGAAGGATAAGCTTTTTCTAGTGGATTTCAAAGGAATTTGCTCACGTTTACTAGATATAGTTTGAAAAAGAGTTTCAGACTTTTTATAAAGTGATCAAGTAAAGTGTAAATTTAAATTTTCCTAGTTTTCCAATCACTATAAACGGTTGATGATGACGGTCACATATTGTTCAAAAAAGCTAATACGAGCAATCGTCCTTTATCGTTCGCAATGAGCTTACAGATATTGTCATTAAGCTTATTTGTCCATTCAAATCAAGTTAACTTATAGAAAATTATGATTACATTACATTAGGAACATATTAGGATATAATTTTGGACGGAATCTCAAATAGTAATAGACGAGCAATAGAGCATACAAAAGCTTGGTGATCAAAGTATTCATGGTTCAAGGTTCGAACACAGGATCAGTGACCAGTAACCAGTCTTGTAAGCGAACATCAGCACATTTTCTGTGATAATCATTCGTAAGCCAAGCTCGCCTTACCAAAATGGTCTGCTTGTGAGAATTCTCGAAAAACTATGCTAGAATAATGTAGTGTTGGCACCAAGGGCTCTGCGTCGCTGTCAACCACAGATAGATGAAGCATAGTCCACATTCTTTTGATAATTTTGGACATCTGCACTAAACAAAATCGACACGCTGTTTCCATGTGAAACGCATGTTATTTTCGTCCACTACCAAAACCATTAAAAAATACGTGGAGTTCACGAAAGAGCTACGGGATTTCTACTTAAATCCATAGTGTACGTGAAAATCACATAAATGTTACGTATTTTTTAACGTACTGGCACGTAATGTTCACCTGATTTTACTGAAGAAGATTTGGTTATGTGTTGAGGTGAAAGTTACGTGAAATATCACGTGGAAACAGCCTGTCAATTTTTTTGAGTATGACAATTGAAATCGACAAAGATTTTTCATTAGGGCCCAGCTGACAAACGTAAACAATTGCTTCTTGTTGAATTTGTAGAAAATGAGAAAGTTTTAACGGCATCATAGGAGTATCCAGGCATAAAGCAACACAGCAAGCGTAGTGTAAATCAATCAGCGATACCAACCCTACCAGTAATACCGTTCCTTGATGAACTTGATGAACCCTGCAGAACCGTTAGTGGGGTATAGAAATTCGTTGTACAATTCATTTGTATACCTAATCAAAACTGAAGGATATTATCTCGACCAAACTAGGGTTTAAAGTGTCACCAGTTGTAATTTTACATGACTAAGCCGGCTCCAGTCAAGCATCAAGTCATTTTCCTCACCACCCGAAAGCTATAATAGGGAACGTTCATTAAGTACGTCACGCTAATAAATGCCCAAATATGACCCACCTATCGTCACATATTTTGTATGAACATCGAAAATGATTTTATATGTATCGTCACCGTTAGCCTGACGTACTTAATGCATGTTCCCATAGTAGTACATGAATAGCCATAGCAACAGGTCTATTCGTCCCGACTATTTCCCACACATGTGTTTAAACTCAATAAATTCCAACCTCGATGTTCCCTCATCTCTCTGTGTCTCTTTTTACTGTAGGTGATATTTCGCCAACCCCGTCACACGGTGGCACTGCGGCCACCGTCGTTAGTGGCGGTGGTGGTGTAGCCGGTAGTGGTTCGTTGGGTGTTGGAGTTACCACATGGTTCCATGCCGGTGCATCCAGTTCTTCGATGGCAACAGCGGGATCAACGTCGACTACGCCGGCGGTGGCAACCATAACAACAACTTCATCATCGGCCATACCATTATCATCAAGAGGTTACCATCCTGCTCTATAGGCTCACGTATAAATAAACATCTCGATGTCAATGTACTACTTTTCGATTTCTCTGCACTACTACTTTGCCGAGTGTCATCAACAGTTTTCCTCTCTAGACGTGGCCTTAATTGAATGTCTTCTCTACACCTACTTCACAAGCAATGTCTAATTTTCCTTTTGTATGTAGATTTAAGAGCTGCTTTTCTGATCTTGTTAATTAAAGCAATATGTCGTAGCTCTGCCACACCTATCACTTCTTGATGTTGGTTCTGAAACAAATCATTCTCATTCAAAGGTCATCCATTTGGTCATTGCATCAGCACCAACACTCAACAAACGCTATCAATGGTAAACTTTGTATGCAATGTAGGAAAAGATTGGTTGAGACACAATCCGATCCGTCTCGAAAGCATTTCCCATTGTGTGTGGAAAGCTTTACACAAGATTTTTCCACTGTTGAAGAGTTACTCCTACACACATGCTGGGAGGTAATTCTTAAGTCCTCTTTGCAATACCACCCACACTGAGTTATCTATGCCAGTAGTGGTTGGGAATGTGAATGTGCATAGGGGTTTATTTTTATAGGATGTAGGATTGATTCGTGGGGTTTTCGGGCTAATGAAGCATGAGTGAATATGAAGCATTCACGTTAACTGTAACTAACCACATAACACCGTTCATTCAACACATTTACCCATAAGCATCGATCTATCACGTGCCGGGAAGAGGTTTATGTTAACTATATTTCGCAAAAACTAACACTAAATGTCTTATGCTCATTTGTTCTAATCAGTAGCATTAGTTATTGAACGCTCATACAACATTTTCATCCACTTTAGCACTTCAATAGTCGATGTAGCTCATTCCCCCCAGTGCTCCTGTAGTATATCGTCCCATGCATGACTTGCCAATCCTCTGAAAGAGGAATGTGCAAGCAAACAAACAATAAAAGACAAATCGATCTGAATTCCTTCGATCATCACCCGTAGCATTTTTAGCGCAGCTAACTTTATCGCTTCTAACAAGTAACATTCCGTCCCTTTAAATGTGTATATCCAAACATCTATTCTTCCAGTTGACGATCACCAACAGCAACAACATAGCTTACATTCTGCCTCCCAACCGGTCTTGAAAAGTATCAGCAATAGTAGCAATATTAACACCACATCCTCGGCCAAACCCGGCGGCAACAATGGAAAACTTTTGACCGTACCTGGTAAAACTTCCGGTAAAAACAAAAACAATTCTACTTTTTACACGCCCACATACACACAAAACTCGCCTCTAATATGCCCCCAAATGCGCAAAACTCAATGTTATGTTTTGTTACCCCTTACGTTGTAGTTCCAGTATGTTCGGATTTTAATGACAATACAAATTTGCCCAATTTACTCATCACACCTATGATGTTCAAATTGTTTGGTAGACTTGCGAAAAAAAAGTCAATTACCTACAACCTTCCATTCCCAACAAAACCGACATGCATTCCATGAACTGAAAGCGACAGAATTTCACGTGCTGTACTACTAGTTTTTATGAGCCCGCATCTGGCAATTTCCATCGATATGAACAAGTGCAGAACTTATCTACTCAGCTCCAGGCGCAAAGTGAAAAACAATAACCATTTCAACTCTTGGTAACTTTACGACGTAGCACACAGTCCACAATTTTACGGTACACTAAAGTACTCTGGTTGTAAAAGGATTCGACAATAACTACTACGATTTACATCCACTGTGAACAAGGTTGCGGCTTATCATTTTTGACTTATCCATATTCATTTGCCGATAGCTCTTCTCAGAAGCTCAATTTCAAAATATAATGTATGATGAACTTATGGTGCTTGAGTAGACCTACAACTTGGTCTAACAATACATAGCTCTATCTCTTATATCTGAGGAATAAGAGCGTATATTCGCAGTGATCTTCGCGGTGATATTCGCGGTGAAGATCACGCGATTATCATCGTGAAGATCACTGTGAATATACGCTCTCATGTCGAAGATATAGGAGTTAGAGCAATGTACTGTTAGACAAAGTTGTAGGTCTACTCATGCACTACAAGTTCATCATACATCATATTATCAAATCGACCCTTTGAAAGGAGATATTGGCAAATGAATATGCCTGAGTCAAAAATGATAAGCCGCAACCCTGACTGTGAATAATGGCAATGATTTGGTACTAGTTTTGCCTTAATTGATTATTGGGATTTTATGCGCGAAACCATTTTCTTCCGGAGGGCCCTAAAAAAAAAATTACATATCATTCAATTATTGAAGGACAAAACCTTTACCAATTAAAAAAATTAAATTAATCGAAATTTTAGGTGAGTCAGTCTTGTATCACTTGAATATGAAATGAACCAGGCCCTTATAACCCCTTCTGTAAAAGTTTTCCGAAGACTCGAACTTTCTATCTTATCATAATCACGAGATAGAACAAGATGAAAATGTTCCATTGCCCATGCTCACTAGCGCCACGTTGTGGTGGAATTCCAAATCAACCTTTTGAATGTCCTGGACTTGCTGAACAACTTTGGTGAATACCGCACCTTTGCAGATATTAAGGGTCTCGAGATACAGCATAATGAATGTACCTGTTTTTAGGTGATGCCGAACTTTTCGCAGGTAACCAACAAGCATTAACATATGCAGTGAATCAACCCTAAATCTGCATTTCAGATGCTACAAGCATTATATTAAGCATTGCAGTAAAGCATCTTTCACTAGCACATTTTCAAAAGCTTTATGGTTTTAGAAAGGTTATATTAATTTGTTTTCACAAACGTTTATAGAGTGGGCCACTTTGTACACATTTCGGCTTTAAAGATGCATAGAGGAGATGTTGGTGGACAAAACAGTTTTGAATTTAGTTTCATCAACAAAGCCGGGAGGCTCGTTAGGTTCAAAAGAGTGAATTTACAGGCAACATAACATTGACTCATTGAACATAGGTTCCATGCGAAAATCGAATGATTTCTCGTGACGGTTCATTTTCAATACGTTCATTTGAATTTCGAAACGTGAGATTTTAAATTAAATAAACCTTAATGATTATCAATATCCCGTCGGGATCAAAATATAAGCAAGGGCAGCCTTGTAATCCTCAGAGTACAGAGATATGTGGAAATTCATTCCGGCGGTTTGGCAACGGTGTTCGTTTTGTTAACAAAGGCTGCCAACACTCCCGCAGAGTAAAATGTTATAGCTTTGTCCGTGACTCTGTCGTTGTCAGCTCCTATTGTTGTTTACATTTATATCGTACAAGAGAATTATTATGAGTATTTATAAAATTATCAACTATGAAGTGTATTACAAAGTTTTCGGAGGTGTTCAATCATCGAATTATCGCATATCTCTGTACTCTGAGGATTATAAGGTGATTCTCAGTGTTGACTCCAGACTTGGCGATTCCATTATTGAACGGCTATGAGAGGATCTGCGAACCAAAAAAAAGCAGACAGAATGATACACTGGATCAGAATTCTCTATAAAATGCTGACATTGGACACTGTCAGAGCAGAAACATAACTATAACCTTCGGCATCTTCCCAACACGGCATTAGTAAAGTGAATTGATTAAAGACTTAGTGAAAAATGGCATACTGTACAAATTTTGCCAAATTTTCATCTCAGCATCACAAGAATCATTATCGAACACAGAGAATAATGAAATGTTACACGAGTTCTGCAGAATACGAATAGTTTAATTAGCGATCCATTGCAATACTTAGCAATCGAAACATTTCAGCAAATTGTAAACATGCTCGTTTGGATCAGTTGTTGACAGTTCTCGGTGCCGCTTCGGCATATCTCTGTACTCTAAGGATTACTAGGGCAGCCCAGTCCAGGGTACTCTTGCTGAACATTGCGAGTATCTATTCTTCTGGCACGATGATGACGGCACTGGTTGGTCCATGCTCGAATTAGTATTCAAAATCGCTAAATAATATTAAAAAAAAAAAAAAAACAGATTTCGTCTAATGAAATCCATGCTAACCAACAACAGTGACAGCAGATTTTTGACACGCACTTAGAGCCGACTTCATTCAATGCAGCAAACAAAATTCAGTTGGCATAGAAGTGACAACAGTAGGTAACCGAGGTAACCATGAAAACCGGGAAAGTAAACATCATCATTACACTGGGATAAAATCACTTTCACTTCCTATGGATATTTTATGAAAATCTAAGGCACTGCTCCGGAGTAAGACCGGTATTTTGATAGACAAACAAAAAACAATGTTTTTTATGATACGCCGTTTTTGTTGACTGCATTCTTTTGACGACATAAGGATGCAACCAAAAAAGATGAAAAAAACATATCAAACAAAAGGATGCTTAATATAAGTCTAGAGGAAATCGTCAAAAGGTCGAAAGTAACATTTGTAAACAATGACTTAAAACTTAAATTTCCTGGAAATGCCAGGTTGCTAACATCTACATCCACTACCAACGGGAAGGTAATAACTCCTTGTATCTATTTCTGGTGCTATTTGGTTCGTGGGAGCAAGCAGATCCCAGAAAAATGCGCTAGAAGTCATTGTTTACAAATGTTTCTTTCGACCTTTTGACTATTTTGTCTAGAAGTGTGCTTATAAGTTTTAGAACAACAATGGTAAAAATTTCAAAAGAAATTGTTTATGTTTTTCATTAATTCCCAAGAGGCAAGACAGCTTCTTTTCGCGAGCAATTTCAAAGGTGATTTCGAGGTACCTCGAGTAACTCACGTTGCTCAGCAAGTGAGCACGGCCATTTGTTCTCTCTCTCTCTCTCTCTCTCTCTCTCTCTGTTTTTTGCACAGCAGCTGTCAAACAAACTACTCGTTAGTATATGAGCTCTTGTGTGTGAACAATTGTACACAAGCAATTTTGAATGTTTTTAATTTCTCTATTTAGCTCTGATTTTTTAAATAACCTACACACTTAGAATATTGTACAGTATTCGGTAATTTTTTACTGTACTTTCAAGAGCTGAACGTTCGGTAATCCGATTTAACGGATTTCGGTAAAATTTGACAAATTCCGGTACTTGTTTTACCGGAAGTGTGTATATCCACTAAAACTACAAGTCTGCTCGTAAAGTTGTATTTCTTCTACTACTAGTCTAAGCCTTTGCATTTTCCGCGAAGAAGTTATTTTCATGACTCCAATTAGGTCATACTTTAAAGAAACCCACCAGTTTTGACTTGGCCTACTATTTGCTCTTGTACATTTGCTCTTCCAGATGGGGCTCTGGAACTAGGGTTGAAGAAGAGACAAACCAGCTTAGCCCCCTGTACTCCTTCTCATCCTTAAAGCTTCTAAGAATCGATGTTTAGCAAATTGCCAATCTATACATACCGATATGAAACCTCACCATTGTATTCTGTCAAACCATCCGTGTCACATAGCACACATTTAATAATCCTTGAACCCTCATAGTCGTGTACCTTTCTATTCCCATTAGCGGAATGTCCACTGTTTTTATTTCTCAAAGATACTGGAAGTCAAACTTTTTGAAGACAGGGCAACCAGTAAGAGCATCTTCAGTGGTGGTCTATTTTAAGAACAACATTATACTTGATTTGCATCAGCGAAACTTGAATAGAGCTAGCTAAAATAGACCAACTTTGCATTCCCACACCGGTGTTATATATTTTGTTGTTTAACCCGCCAACACCTGTCATCCTGTGAATCATTCAACATCAGAGATCAGAAGTTATTATTTTGCGGAGATCGCAGATTTTTCTCAAACATTTTGCCATTGATTGGTTTGACCATATAATTTTTAATGCCAGTAGTGCGTCGTTAGCTGCCGACAAAGAATACTTGTTTTTTCGTTTGGCTGAAGGTGTGTGAATGCATGCATTTCATTAAAACGATATTAGAAAATGATGATTTGAGAAGCACGAGAAGCACTTTCTGCGTTTCCGCAAGCCGAGGGAGGTGTTTCTGGACATTATACGATATCTAGAGTCAACTAGAGGCTTCTCCAAAATTTATCTGTATGAGCTATTTGCATTGGCCAATCTATCAATGCTATTTCATCATGGCCAATCTATCAATAAACCGATTGTTCACTTTGAAGAAAAGTAAGAAAAGTATTAAGTATACTTTTCATTTCCGAGCAATCGAAATACTATTCGAAATCTCGGAACCCCCGCATTTCGATCTAGTCAACGTTTTCCGGAAAATGCAGTGGCTGTAAAAAAAACTGAGACGAGCATTTGGTATTTAGGAATGCAACGAGAAGGCAATTCACTAGCACATCATCACACGCTGCTAACACGGCTACTAAATTGTGTTTATGTTTAGTAAAAGCTGAAATTTTACTCAATAGTTGGTATTATTAAGTAGCGTGTAGTGTTTTGGAACGGTATTTTTCTTGTTCCAAATTGCTGCAAAAATAGATCAAAACATATACCAGATTTAACATGATACAAAATAAAACAAAATTTTCAACAACGGTGCAGCGATGTTTCCTGCGTTTGGTCTAAAAAATAAATCCAATCCACGATTTGGATCGCCGTTGAAGATGCCCTAAGAACCGGTGACGATTGATTCAGTTTTAAACTATATTGAAGTACTCGTGAGTTATTCGGTGCATCAAAGTTACTCAGAGTAGAGGTGTCTCACCCCTAGTGAATTCCTGAAGAACGTCCCAGTTTTTCCTAAAGTTAATAAAAATACTGTGAGGTTTTGTGGTTTTTTCTTTTTATTTTGTTTCTGAGATAAAGTTCTTTGAACTCTCCGGTTAACTGTTGAATTTCTTATTAATTTTAAGCCTAGTTTGTTGGAGATAAACTCAACATTCTCCGGTCTCCTCGAAGAAATCTTTTGACATAAGTATTTTCTCGATATTCCCCAAATCAATACATTATTGTTTTTGTCATATTTGATATGAGATAATTCACAATTTTCAAAGGATTAAGCATGAGATGAGAAGATGTCTGCATTATCTGTAAGACGTTTTCATAAGAGTATAGTCGTTTTTTATACCAGTGCGGTGCATGTTGTTATTTACACCACAACAATCTGCTTGTCTACATTTATTGAAGTTTGTGAGACATCTTGGTGTCGAGATTGTTTGAGAAATAATCTCACAAGCGCTTAACCATCAAGGAAAGTAAACTCATGATAGGTAGTTTCATATCATTATAGTGATATATCAGAAAAAAAAAATATGCATAAGTATACAAAAGTCAATGTGTACTTGTCAAAACATCCAACAATGAATTGAACTTGACTATTTTTGAAGTTCTTTGTTGCAAGAACAACCATGGAACATCTCACCTAACCATTATTTCGTGAATCATCCCCATTGCATACCATATCTTCCTAACCGTAGCTCCAACCGGATCCAGACAAACAGATGCAAATCGATAATTTCATTAGCTCTATTTTTCATCCCGACTGCAACAGCGACATCGCAGGGCATCCCATACTTTCCCAACTGCTTCGTGCGATTTTCAGCTCTACTGTACTTGTTACGATGAACAGGAATCCTGCGAAAAGCTCGGTGTTTGGTACCGTCTAACCACCGCTATATTTGTGGGTTACAAATTTATTCTCGACCTCAAATGGGTCAGTTGAACAAAACACAACCAAGAAGGGAGTGGCATCACTCGCCGCGCTTATTCAGGGACTCCTGTATTTTTGTGTAGATATAGATAAACGTAGTTCTGTAGTTAACCCGTTTTGAAAAAAAAAATCTATTTTCAACCTCCATTTCCCTATCTAGCCGTGATGTAAATATGTCATCCCTATTTTCAATGTTTTTGTAGAGTAGTGTTACAGAAAATTCAAACAGACTCTTGTTCTACATGACAACCCAAAATATGTTAAAGCACGTTCCACCTTCAGTAATGGAGAATACAAAACAATTCGAAAAGAATTTTAATAGCAGGATTTAGTGGAACCTTAATCCTTTCCTCCATTCTTCAAACAGTTTCCCGATTGCCAGAAGGCACAAGCAGCTTTGAACTGGTAATTGAATCACGTTTTTGCATGTCTGGCCTAGCTCAAACAGCAAACACCGTGGATCTCCGTTGTATATACAAAAAAAAAAGAAAAGAATCGTACTAATGGAGACGGTTTGCATGCCTTTGATGCGTTTTGGAGCAAAATCGAATCGGTTTATTGACCTAATCTAACCGTAGAAGCCCATTGACAGATAAGCTTGTGCATACATCGCGTATGTAAACAGGATTATCATTCAATCTTGAAAATCCTCCTCGTCAGTCGACCAAAACCAAACGAACGACAGAAAACACAATACGCCAGAACACTCAAACAGCCACTCCTGTGCCTCTCTCGAGTAAGCCAATTGGATTATGTTATGTAGATTCCATACGTTTGTTACCCACATAAAAGCGCTTTGCATGTTTAAACAATTCTTTTATCCATCACCACAGTTTTTTTGCGCATACACACACATACACATTTGATCTTCCCGACCCAATGCTAGTGTAGTAACCCTAGTCTGGATTTTCCCACTAATTCACTTTATGCCTTCCTCTCGGAACACAGAACGTTCGAAGAAAACAATTTTCCCTTTTCGAATGCTTGGGCTTGAAAACTGCGGGTAAAGGTCATTTCTAACATTCTATTTGCCTACTTGCAGAGGAAAATCTCATTCAAAGCCCCAGCAGCATCTCGATGGCTCGGAACACCAGCTCCGGCGAGCTTCAGAATGGCGAACACAAATCCAACACGAACTTCATGAGAAAAATTCCACCGGGTGCGGAAGCCAGCAACATCCTTGTCGGCGAGGTGGACTTTCTGGACAAAACGCTTGCCGCATTCCTTCGGCTGAATAACGCATCCGTTATGGGTGATTTGACCGAAGTCCCTGTGCCAACTAGGTACGAGCTAACTGGAAGCGAGTTGGACTTTCATGCTAACAACTCCCTTCATCCGTTCGCAGGTTTATATTCATTCTGCTGGGTCCTCCGGGAAGCCATGGCAGCTTTCACGAGATTGGTCGAGCGATGGCCACCCTCATGTCAGATGAAATCTTCCACGAAGTTGCGTATCGTGCCAAGAAGCGAGAACACCTCCTGGCGGGTGTAGATGAATTCCTAGATGCCGTCACCGTATTACCGCCGGGTGAGTGGGATCCGTCTATTCGGATAGAACCACCGGCCGCCATCCCATCACAGGAAGTTCGCAAACGACCTCCGGAGAAAAATCCGAAGGAAGAGATCGACGAGGAAGAGGAAGAACAACGTCAACGAGAAGAATCCGGTCTCTCGCGAACCGGACGCTTATTCGGCGGGCTGGTCAACGATCTAAAGCGAAAGAAACCGTTCTACTGGTCCGACTTCAAGGACGGACTATCGTTGCAGTGTGTAGCGTCCTGGATTTTCCTGTACTTTGCCTGCCTGTCGCCAATCATTACGTTCGGTGGACTGTTGGGATCGGCCACTGGAAACAATATCGCAGCCATGGAGTCGCTGGTGTCCGGGTTCGTTTGCGGTATGGGATATGGGTTCTTCTCCGGGCAACCGCTAACGATCCTCGGGTCGACCGGCCCAGTACTGGTGTTCGAGACGATCGTCTACGATTTCTGCATGGGAGTCGGATGGGACTATCTGACGTTCAGGTAAGTTCTGGGGAAATGAAAGTTTTGATTTGTTCCATACAAGGTTGCAATCATTCATTTCATTTGATAGGTGACAGTGGATGAAATTCACAAATGGCCGCTTTTAAGCCTGATTTGAACCATACAGAAATAAGAATTACTTTACTTATGTATGTATATGACAAATTTTTTAGTAACATCATTGGTGGGTTCCATCCAAATATTTTTTTATAAATACTGAAATATTATAATGAAAGATTGAAGGACAAAGATCGAGATTTCGTGATACTTACAATCTGCAAGCAAATACAAACCACACCTAACCTTCATGTTCAACTATAATTTGAAAGAAAGTGG
>JASCZW010005206.1:0-96444 GCA_034211315.2 Aedes japonicus
TTATCCAGAATTGAAATTTCTCCAGAATTGAAATTTCTCCAGAATTGAAATATTTACCTTATTCCAATGAAATATTTTTTTTTATCATTCAATTGTAGATCACTGGGAATATGGAGGAATTGACATGATTAATCGATGCGGATACAAGGAAAAAACTGGAAGGTAAGTTAATTATTCAATTTGTATGTAAATCATACGACGAATCTCAAAAATTGAAATGAATTGCACTTGATTCATATACACATACTAATTTATTCAATTTATTTCAGCCTTACATTATTTGTCTGCAGGGCTGGTAGCAAGTCATTTTTTAGTGACTTGGTCACTTTTTTCGAGGCGGCCACTTTAAAGTCCCTTTTTTAAAGGCCTTTTAACTAAAGTCACTATTTTTAGAAATTAGTCACTTTTTTCAACCTTTTTTTGGGAAAAAATTGGGCGATAATGAATTATTCTACTTTCAGTGTGTGAAAAATGAAAGATATAGTTTATTATATAATTTTAATCTCAATATGCAGCACTAGCAATAAAAGAGAAAGCTTTTTTTTAATATTAGACTTTGCCAGAGCTGGTAAATATCACGACCATCATTTGACAATGAAAAAATAGGCAATCTCACTGTCACGAGAAGAAATGAACTATCATGAGATTTCTTGTCATTCTCACACCATCATGCAGTCATGATATTTTGTCTGATGCGATTTTGTTTTACAAATTTCTAAATAGTCTACCTAAAATCAGTCAAGCAATGATATGTAATCAACAGAGTGGACGTTTTATTTCAAGTTTTGTTAGGAAACTTACAATTATATCAATAAATTTGTTTGTAATAGCGATGACCAAAACACTGTCACGTGCTGCCACGACGAAAAATTCGATGAGATTTAAAAGAAAATCTCCATCATCGTTTTCTCGCCCGATGAGATTTTCAAACGTAGTTCGGTAAAAATCATAGGTCATTTTTCATTGAAAATGACATTTGCCAGCCCTGGACTTTGCAGTCGTTTGTGTTGTCTTGTTCTCCCCCACGGAAAACTTGTAAACAGCGCGCAGTAACGTCAAACATAATTTACTGCGCGCCGCGTTTTCAAGATTTTTGTGGGAGGGAACGAGACAGCACGAACGACTGCAAAGCTCAATTTTTCGCTCGCCCGCGTCGTTCTAACGTTTTGTTCACAAATACATTCACAAAGCTTTGCAACAGAAAAAGTGTACCCTAGCAGTGTCCGGATGCGTATCGCTCGCTCGTGGTTTCGCACAAAATAAGAAGTGAATTTCAAACTCGAAATCTGAAAATATTGTCTTTGCCATTTCCGGTCACGTATATTTTTCATAAAGGGTAATGATTTTCTATGTTATTTTCGTGAACCAACTACTTACTAGTTTATGTTTTAGACAAAAATGAGCAAGTGTGCATTTCGCGTTGAATGGCTGAAGAAAACCGAATCGAACGGCTGCCAGATTTCAGATTGGGCACGAAATCATGGCGACACCGAAGCTTTCTGCAAGATTTGTTTAAAGTCCTTCTCTGTTGCTAAGGGTTTCCAATCCCTCGACCAACACGCCGGCAGTGCAAAGCACAAGGATAACTGGGAGGCACGGCTAGGATCATCGCAACTACGGCTATGTACCGAGGCAGACACCAAAGTCATCAGCTCAAAGTCGTCTGGTTGAAGTGCATTGCATCGGATTTTCCAGCTGCTTCATGCGATGATTTTAGACTGTGCAGTGCCCGAGGTGCACATATGGACGAGACGCCACTGAAATTGATAGACAAAAACTATAGTCCCTATATATTTATGGTCTGGTGCATTCAACTATCGAAGCCAAACGATCATGCCATTTTGAGGAAGATACAATTTGGGATATTATTAAGATTATTGAGTATTTATGAGATCCTTCGCCTCAATCGAACGATTTGATTTAAATATGATCAATTTATCACACCGGAAAGATCTGACTGAGCCATTGGGTAAATTTGTTGAAAGTTATATGAGACTATTGAGTGACTATAATAAAAACCACTCATGACAATCTTGTGTCAAATTCTTCGACACGCATTGTATTTTGCACAAATCAGGTAGAACGAGCTCGCTATTCGTACTCAGCATGAGTGTGGTTGCTCATCGGATCAAGGATGCTGATGAACCACCAAACACAAATTAATTATTTCTTTCAAATCCATTTTTATAGTCACTTTTAGTAACCTTTTGAAAAATTTGGTCACTTGTTGGTCCTTCTTTTCAAAAATTGAAGTCACTATTTAGTCACTTTTTTCATCAACGTAGTCACTAAAAAAACTATTTTTAACATCGTTGGTCGCTACCAGCCCTGTGTCTGGCAACTGCACCAAAACAGGGAGAGTATTATGTGTATTTACATGGAAAAATCATATTTTGTGGTCATCAAGCAGCCATGACTACTTGGAATAAAAATAACGTGCAAGAACACCTTCCTTCGCGCACCTTCGTACCGCTGTAAGCAAACAAAATCCACAAGCTGTCAAGATATCTTTGAGCGCCACTTTGACAGTCAGCTGCCATCATCTTTTTCCTCGACGGACGACGACGACGACGATCGTCTTTTGTTCGTTGCCACTTCCATCTTCAGAGCCAGAGCGTAGGCATGGGTGTTTCTGTGAGCGCGGCGGTGTGTGATTAGAGTGCGGGACATCATCAGAAAAACGAACGGGCGAGCGCTGTGTGCTTGCAAAAGAGAAGCAAAAAAAAAACGTCGCGAGTTGGCGAATCCAAAGGAACAAAACGCATTGAAAAACCTGTTCGTCCATCTTGTAGCTGATCGCCATTGTAGGTTTCTATTGTTACGTGACCCCGTGCGGTAAAACAATAGTAGGTAGCATTTTGCGCGTTTGTTAAAAATTTTGTTCGTTCATTGTGTAAAAAGAAGAGGCAAAAGGGTTCTCTTGCTGCGCCCGTTGCGTGTAGTGGTTGTGTGCGTTGGGCTTGTCAGTATTGATGTGTGCGCGTGTTTGTGTGTACAACTGTCAAAAATTAAAAGAGAAGAAAAGTGGAAAAAATAGAAAATAATGTGCGCTGCTGTGTGAAAAGAGCAGACGGCAGAGCAGCAGCTAGATTGACGTGCAAAGGAAAAGGCCATCACGACGGCTAAAAAGTGGAAAAGCGGAATTTTCGCCTTTTGTACGTGCTTATTTTCGGTGTGTGTTCAAAAGTGTAGGAAAATGTCCGTAAAGTAAGTTCCCCACTCGGGGTCCCGTTGGATTGTTCCATTCCGCTTCGTTCTCTGCGGAATTGGTTTTGTTGAAAATCCCTGCGGACAATTGCTGCTAAACATCCGGCTGGAGAAGGGAACAAGAGGAGTTTCTAGGGCGCTCCTGACACTGTTACTGTTTGTTCTTCTTGTCTCTGGCGTCGGGACGCGGTCGAACTTGAAAAGTCGTCTATTTTCGGAGGAGCCAAGCAGCACCAGAGCAGGAGGAATCGTTGAGGAGGTGGACAGTACTAATTGCGTGTGAGGTAAGTTTTCTTCTTAAGCTTCCCCCCCCTTAAAATCCGCGTGCGAATTTCGACGGATCCTTGGAAAGAAAAATAGAGATAATATGAGTGTTTTACTCTGACACACATTCACTTTATTTTTTCTTTTTTCGTCGCTTTTATTTTTGCGGAAATTTTACTCCGACACTAAAGTAGCTACCAATTCGAAAGTATAACGTAAACCAAAAAAAAAAATTGCTCTCCATTCCATTACCACCTAGGTATTAAAAGATGGAAGCGAAAATGGTTGCCTAAGACATTGTTGAACCTATTGATTAGAACAATGACACTTTGTGCTGGAATTTTCGTCGGACCCAAATTGAAAGATCACGAAGACTCCATTTTTCTTCGCCGAATTTCGTTCGCAGATTCATTCCGCCAATCACCAACCACGCACACCCTCGTTCGGTTTGATCGCCAAGTTGGTGGTGGGCTGTAACCGCTCTCACAAAACCTGCACCCGATTTTTCAAGGGTGTTTCGTTCTATTTAGTGATCATTCTTCATTTCATTTTCTATTTTGCTCAGCAGAAAGCGCTTTGCATCGAGTCGTCTTTTATTAAATTCGAAACAATGCAAAGGTTTTCGCAGCAGTAGATTGTCTATGTAAGTATATAGTTTGGTTTCGATTCGGTTTCCCTCTGCGAACATCAACCCTTTCCTCCTTGCCCCACCACATTGCGCTCGATACGCGATCCATTCCGGCCACTCTGTCCGCTTTGGCTCAGTCGAACCGCCATTCATCATTTCGGGTGTTGTACTCTACACACATCTTGTGTGAATATTTTCGCACTTTGGTTCGTTCGGTTTCCTCGTCGCTCCGCTGCTGGGTGTCTTTCTGTGCTGCTGCGTTGTTTTCTGCCCGCTGCCGATGTGAGTGGCCCTGTTTGGGAGTTAAGCATAGTTTTGCCTTCATGAGGTCGAGTTCAAGAAGAATGGTTACCGTTGGCTTAACTTGAAAAGGTTCAAAGTCCGATTTTCAGCTGGGAAGCGGTTGAGTGTTATTTCCAGCTGTCAATGTTTTAGAATGAACATTTTGCTGAACAAATTTCTTGCATAAAATCTGTACAATTACTAGACTAAGCTGGAATAATGACTGAACCACAATTGATAAGCTGCAGATGCATTTGCGTGAATTTGACAGTTTTCTAATAGGTTTTCTGTCAAATTTACGTCAACGTAACGCAAACATATCTATTGTGAGCAAGCATTAATGATATTATTAACGTATTCGGTTTTCTGTCTTTTAAAATAGGGAACAGGGCATATAGTCACAGTAACTGGCCCTAACATATGCATCTCGAGGCGAAGCAAACCAGAAAGAAGAAGAAGAAGAAAATAGGGAACAAGAGGCAGATTCCTGTTGCGATTTTTCTAATAAAGACCGCATTTCTAAATAACAGAATTAATTCTAAGTAACAATGTGAGTAACACTATTTTTTTCTGTTTTTCGTGCTCTTGTAGAAACTTAATCAAATTTATGTCACAGACAGCTGGGTCCAACACAATAGATCACTTACATGAAATTCGTTTATCATCAGGGTTGAAACTGGGGTCAACCTGTGCAAACCCGACTTTCAAGTCAGTGCGAACCTCAGGCTTAGTTAAAGTTCAAACACATAAATAAAGATGAGCTGGCGTCAAAACACATGGACCAGATACACGCCCGATATTGATACTGAATAAAGAACAAATAGCTTAAAGATACCATAGCAAAGTTTAACATCAGGTTGAACAAAAAAATTGCTGTTGTGCTGTGAATTAACGGATTATGGATCAATGTTTAACACAGCAAAAAAGAAAGCACATCTTTGCCCTGTTCAATCAAACTGAAAACAAATAATGCATTAACAATAATAACAAACAATAATATTTAGGCTTAATCTGCTTTCACCACGTTGATACAAAGCTTCGCAATATTCACCAAATTGATCATACAATATCAAATGTGATAAATGCTATCAAAACGTGCTTTCATGTAATTCTTCGAAAGAATGTTGATAGAAATAATCAGGTGAATATTGATATACTACCAACAATACTACTGCATAAAATAACAAAACAAGCATAACTTTTCAAAAGGACGTATGTCGCAAATGTAAACAAATCGATCTTTCAATACTATCTTGTCATTGATAACACACTTAATGTAGTAGCAATGGCCAAATACTATTATCAAAATTATACAGTTATGTGCGCAATCTGATCTTTTTATATGGTAAGCAAGTAGTTCATATGCGACCTATCTGATCTTTTTAAATGTTAAGCAATTAGTTCAGATACACCACACAACAAGCCGACTTATCTGCGCTTGAAAATTAAAACCGGTGTATCTGATATGACGCAAGTGCTACACGTTCTGAAATACCGACGTATCCAAACGGTGTTTGTTACAATCAAGATGTCACACTGACGCATCTAACATGGTGTGTGTATGATATGAAAGCAAACCGGTGTATGTGTTAATTTTCTCAAAAATAGAGCGAAAGTGAATGAGAATCAGGATTTTTACTACTTTTCATGTTATTTAACAATGACGGAATCATCAGATCGAATAAGACTTAAAATACAGTTGAATAGGATTTAATTGAAGCATCTGGAACATCTATCTATTTTTTCTCACTACCTATCAAATTTCAGATACGTCTATTTGAAAAGTTATGCCTGAAAAGATCTAGCTTGCAGTGATAGAATCATATATGTTACACCTTTTTTTTACCAACCATGTACTGCCGTTATACGCATAATTGTCCCATCTTCTATAGGGTTCCCTATATAAATGGGACAGTTATGCTTATAACGGCAGTGTATGTTTCATATAAACGCATTCACGGTGGGTGTGATACTGGCGGGTTTTGTTGCAAATCACGCTTACGAATATGGAAATTAAGGTTTGAAAACTAAATTAAAAAGTTTATAATGTTCTTATTACTGGCGTTGGAAGCTTGTTTGTTTTGAAATATTACACTTTTGTGGGGCATTTGTTCGAGAAAAGGCAGTTGCAGAATCGATTCGAGGTGTTTCCACTTCATTGATTCTCCAAATGAATGACTGTTCTTTCTTCTTCGCGGTAGAACGTTGTAATTGAATGAGTTGTTGGCGCTTATGTACATTCACTGCTTTCTGGAACGAATGAATAATGAAAGTAAAGCAACACTAAACAAGTTGATTCACCTTGTACAAGAGATTTATGAAGGCAAATTTGTGTTTACTTCATGTTCGCTAGGAACAGTGCGTGATGACTAATATTTTGTCTCAGTAATGGTGCAATTTGAGAATTGAAAAAGTCAGATACATCTCACCCATGGCCGCTTCCTTAATTACACTCGCTTGTTCATTCGTAAATATGAAAATTCTCGACGTTGATTCGTAATTAGCTTCATGCACTCGTGACATATCCCATATCAACATCTATAGAACCTCTCGAACATATCCCATATCAACATATATAGAACCTCTCTCGACCTGTTTTCGGGCTGTTTGTTTTTTGCTTCCTTCGTGTTCAGTTAATTTTTCACATGAAGTTTTTTTTTCAGAAGCAGATAATTTATCATCTCCATGCGAAGCGCTAGGAGCAGACAGTAATTTTATTGCTAGAACAAATAGACATGAAGAGAAAGTGTATTGATAGATCCGTAAGGGAACGGCAGGCTTTGAAATTGAATAGTAGTAAGTTTGAAAACGAGCGGAGGGCATTTGAACGGTAGTATACGATCAGGCACATAACCCTTTGTCATACTACCCTATGCAGGATAGGCAAGGGGGGAAATCCCCTTGACTGATAAAAGGTTATGCAACCGATCGTGCTCTTATATTACCTATTGCTTGTTTCTAGTTCTAGCGATTTGTCCGTCTGCTAATACTGCCTAGCACGGGTGAGAAATTATCTCCCGCTGTTGGGTTTATTTTTAGCATGCACCGCCTATTTCACACATTTGCTCTTCTCGTCATCTATAACTTATAGATCTCGGAGAGAACGACGGTGAGTGGTGCAAATACTGATCCCCACCAGTATGAATTAATGGATTCCCCCATTATGGGCTTTCTACACTTTTGATTGTTATTTTTGTATTCTCCCCAGCGCGGAAGTAACGATCTTTGATGAAGTTTTTTTTTCAGAAGCAGATAATTTATCATCTCCATGCGAAGCGCTAGGAGCGGACAGTAATTTTATTGCTAGAACAAATCAGAAATAGACAAAGCTAGAAATAATCTCCCACAAACAAAATAGCATCAGAAACAATTACAGGGAGTTATCACCTTCCCGTCGGCAGTCGATATAGATGTTGGCAGTCTGGCATTTCCAGGAAATTTACGTTTTAAGTCATTGTTTACAATTGTTACTTTCGACCTTTTGACGATTTTGTCTAGAATTGTAACCTATTGAGTCCCATTGAAGTAACTTTGACTGGTTTGCAACAAGTGTGCTACTAGAATAATATCTATTTGATGTTTTTACTGCGTTTATGTGGGGCTTGTTGTTCTGCCCTAATGAAAAAAAAACCCTAAATTTACAGTGGTCAACGAATTTTGGTGGAAAGAACCATTTAGAGCCTGAAATTTAATTTTGAAAAAAAAAAACTTTGGTCTACACAGTTGTTATACTACCAACCAGTTCTATCAATGTATTACCAACAAAAGACCCTAGTTATGTTTGGTTTGCATTGTCATCAACTATGCATAGATTGCTCGAGCATGGAGCAGCAGTAATGAATTATTCGGCACTTCCAATTGATATATTTTCCTAAGGAGCTAAATAATCCAGACACAAAAGCATAAGGAAATTTAAATACTGTCCCGATTCGAAAGTTGTGAAAAGGTCGTATTATTTAATGGATAACGTCAATAACTCTTGATCATTGAAACATAAGAACACACTGAGGGCAACATAGCTGAGCAATTTGAAATAAAAAAAAAGATTTTTTTTCCGCCGATAACGATTACACCGATAGATCCATTTTCCCGACCCCCATCAAGAAAAGTGAGATTAACAGTTTTTCAGAAGAACAGAAAACACAATATCAATCTGAAAAACTGACCATGTTAAAAGAAAACATATCGCGTTTTTGTGAAGAAATTTGCGTAAATTAACTATTCGTGGTAATGACATTCAGGATAATGAATTCAAAGTAATTCAGAGTAGTAGTATTGGGAGAAGTTTCCTTCAACTTAACTTTAATTTGCGACCAGCTTTACTGAAGCTTCAATAATTAGTTGTTTGTCAATGGCGCACGGCCCTTTCAGAACAACCCTTGGCTTTTTTTGCTGGCGGTTCTTCTGCCTTTTGGAATCCTTTCGCAATTGCCCTTTCCGTATGGATGATTCGGAAATGTCTGATGAAATTATTTATTTCCAGCTCTTTTTGGACACACTGCGACACATCTATGTTGCAGGTCGCTTTAGCGCCATCCCGTAGGATAAATACCATCACGATGTCTTTTTTCCCTCATTTGTTGATTTTTAGACGTTGACGTTCCCGGCTCTTGCAATTCAGCATTCTTTTCCGCTGGCAAATTGCTATCAGCTGCATTACTTCGTCTTTTCTTGCCGGTTTTCCATTACAAACTTATGGTAAGAACTTAGAAGTGCATAACCACGCGACGCGTGACTATAGTCGACTGAGTCGGTTCAGCAACGAATTACGCATGTTATGACGCATGTTTCGAGTAGTTCATTTCGTCAATTGACGCAAGTATGTGCTTAAAATCACATGAACTGATAAACATAAAGAACGAAAATGACCGTTTGTTTGACATGAAAAATATTCATCGTGACTCGATAGCAAGAACCAAAACGGAAGACATGAAAATGATCTGGCTCGAATCGAAACGATTGCGTAGAAAGTTTTTTTTATCAACACCTGTCGAGCATCTAAGAAACAGTAATTCATAATCCTCAAGAGAATTTTGTAGCATCTAAAAGAAAAAGTAAATCTTTAACCTTAAAGCTGACCTAAACAAAAGAAGATCAAATTATTCTTATGGAAATTAGTTCCACGATCTTGTTTCCTATGTTTAAGAAATTGGTTCGAATTGTGATTATAAAAATTGCAGTTAACTTTAAGGTAGTAAGTCAAGCTATAATGTCCAGGTTAACACAGTTAGCATTAGTATTAGCATTGACATTGACGTTTGCACACTTCGGATGCTACGATGAGGAATATTTCGTTGAAGACATAACATGTCACCATAAAACGAAACCAGTTACGAATACGTTTCTTCACGCAATAATCTCCACAAAGACACTCCTCGATCGTTCACCTGGCCACGTCCGTGCAACCGTTGGAGATAGGGTGGATTTGGTATCTACCTTAAGAAGACACGGGGAACCCACGTAGTCTTCAGTAGACATCAAAGGAAAAGGAAATGAATAGTCGGAGAGAATAGAAGGCATTTCGCACCAATGTTTCGCCGGTGCGTAAGATTTCTACCTTCACAGAGGATTCAACCATAACTCACCTCAGATAAAGCAAAGTGCTCTTTTATTCGGTGAAAAATAGACAGAGTGAAGTGTGCGCCTGTAATAGGATTACCTGGAGTGAGTGAACCACACTCTCTTTTAAACGATCGCGCTCACGTGCTCTCATCTGTCTTCGCCCACGTGCTCTCGCCTGCGATCACTGCCGCGCACACTGGGGCGAGGACGCACCAGTGCTCTCTTTGTGATTCGCTGGTGCGATTGAAAGTTAAAACATCGTCGGAGTTGCAGAAAATGTCCGAAAAAAGGATGCGGGAAGAAACATTATTCTTTCTTCCTTTGTTATGTAGCGCCAAATCGAATTTGCAATCGCTGCTGTATATTAGCAGAAGAGCCCACGCCAGTGAGCTCACTGGGGCGCACGCTTCAGGGAATTTAACTGGATTCGCTTCTGTGAATTTGAGAGCTCTTCTTCTCACTCTAGAGCGATCGAGTGAGTGTAGTGTGATAAAAAACCATTTTTCTTCACTCGCATGCGCTACCCGCATGCAAACACGGGGGTGAATATAATCAAGAGAGAAGAGCTCTCGTTGAGGTAGGAAGAGTTTGGAAAATTTTAAATCTCTCTCTACTACACTGAGGATATGGACCATATAACAGGATACGGAGGGCCCCTGTTAGGTGTACAGAACAAAAATTAAATCAGAAATGGTCGTTAGGAGCATCTAGTCTAAGAAGGTTAAGTGATGCTCCAGTTCTCTTCAAACGGTTGAGAATTAAGCATTAACTATAATTTTAGTTCTCTATGGCTTACGGTTATAGCGCCATTACTCGCTCCCTGAGAGGAGAAGGGGCCGTCTGGGTCTCCTTGACCGATTTTACCACACGGGACACTGCCGAATTGTCATTGGATTGGATTTTCCACAACCTGAAATGTGAAACTAGAAAGTCCAGGTTAACCCAGTTGTGTTCAAAATAATAGCACTGGTTGGTGAATAAATTAAAAAATGAAACCATTGTCAGCATGTGTATTATTTCGAAAATTTTTCATAGTCAGTTATAGTCAGTTATAAGAAGTCAAAGAGAACATGTATGTTCGAACAATGTTTGGTAATTCATTTATTCACTTCATAATTCACGTAAACTTAACAAAAACTGGTGTTAATTGAAAATAGCTAAATTCTGACGTGAATCAGGCACTGCAGCCCACAAATCGCGTACCACAGACCCCAATTCCTCGAAATTTGTTAGCTTTGCTTCAGAAACAGCATATATGACGTCTCTCCACAGGTTCTTAATAGGATTGAGTTCCGTAGACTGCGCTAGCCACTCCATAACCTCAATTTGCTTCTCCTGAAACCATGACCTGGCACGTTTGCTGGTTTGCGTAGGATCATTGTCCTGTTAGAAAATCCATTTTAGTGGCATTTCCTCCTCGATATAAGGAAGCATCACCTCATTGAGCCCATGATTCCTGATATGCGGTAGATTGGCCCTACACCATTGAAGAAAAAAAACACCCACATCATTATTTTGCTCCGCCATGTTTGACTGTCTTCACCCTGTATTTTGGTTGACATTCTGTGCAAGGCAGACGTTTAACACACTGACGACGGCCTTTTGATCTAAATAGGAAAAACAAATGTACTTAATATCTACCTCGCTTTTCTTTCTTAATATCTACCTCGCTTTTCTCTAAAAAGAAAAGCGAGGTAGATATTAAGTACATTTGTTTTTGACCCAGGATAGGTATAAACAAAATAATGATAGGATAGGTAGAAATACAATAATGATAGGTAAACGTTTTGTATTTAGAAAATAGTATATATACGGCAGGTGGCGAAGGTTTTCTTTAAGTCGAGTTATTAGTACGAGACACTGAAGAAGTCTGCACATTGTGGCCGTAGAGAACTACCGGTCTAATTAATTACTTGTAGATGGTCAACTTTGTAGTTCGGCGAACTTCGATCTTAGCGTCCTTCGGAGTCCAAAGTAGGCATGATTGCCAGTCATAATGCGCCTTTGTATCTCTGCTGGTGTCGTTATCGGCGATCACCAATGAGCCCAGATACACAAATGCGGCTACTACCTCGATTGCATCACCATGAGGCTAACATTGTCTTCAAGCCCAATTCTACCAGCTTCAGTCTTAAATCTGATGTACGTGTCCGCCATCGTCTCAAAGTTACGTGCTACGATATCAACGTCGTCGGCGAAGTCAAATAGGTGGACAGACTTCCTGAAGACCGTGCCACTCGTGTCTAACCCAGCTCGGATCACATCCTCCAATGCAATGTTAAATAACAAACACGGCAATCCATCACCTTAACAGTCAAGATTCGAAGGGACTCGAGAGCGTCCCTGATACTCGGACGACACACATCACTCGATTTATTGTTACTTTGACCAACCGCGTCAGTTTTTCAGGAAATCCATCCCGGTATCCGAATGCCAAACATGGTGTTCAATTATAATACAGCGCTGCTATTTTTTAAATATAACTGTTCATACGACTCTAGTAAACAACTAGTGAGCGGCTCAATTTCAGTGCACGTAATATAGAGTTATTTTTCACTTCACTACAAAACAGTTTTTAAATAACACTTCTACGAGCGAAGGGTTGTTATTAGAAAACTAGGAAAATCCAAACATATTCATTTTTTTAAAATAATAATTGGAGTGCTCAACACCGCAGAAGTCTATAAGCCGCAGACAAAAAAGCCTATCTGTCAAAAGACCCTTTTGAAAAGATTACTGTTAAAGTTCACTCTTACGTTCCTAAAAAAATTCTCAGATGTCCAGAGCAAAATTTAATGAAAAATCTTAATTTACTGGAAGTATTAACTTGGAGCCCTTAAAAAAATCAGAAACACGCGTATAATTTGATTTAAGATTGAATTGACAATTTTAGAAAGATCCCCTTAACATGGTAAACGAGACAAACAAGATTTTTGAACTTGATTTTGTCCGCATTTCAAGTGAAATCCGTTCGAAATACTGAAAAAATAAAGCTTGCTATTGCAATCAGTGCCATAAATAACCATCCCGCCTGTGTTTTACATTCATATGTAGATAACTCTTTTCAAAGCTGATTTTGGAAATACGAGTATGATCAAAATCCTAAATTAGTCGTACCAATTTGCATGAAAGTAATTTGCTCTTATTCTAACATCTAAGGCGTGAGAGCTTTTATTCATCGAGATATTTAATGATATTCAAAATTGAATATAATTTGAATATAACAGTGAATATATTATCCAACAATCACAGTTAGATCAATGAACTGCTATAACAAGTTGTTAGAATAACCCAGCACTGCAAATTCATCATACCCTTAATTATAAACCCGAATTAATCCATCGATGATGAGGCTTAATCCTTCTCACACTTCACGAGAAATACAAACTCAAAAGTGGCCAATATGGTACTGGCCAGGGCTGGTAGCGGGTCACTTTTCAACACTTCAACAACGTTCAAGTGGTGCCCAAGGACAAGAACCCTCCCAACACGCCAGAGCTCCGCACAATTGAACAATATTGGGCCATCGTCAAGCGGAACCTTAAGAAGACTCAAAAAGCTGTTGTGAGCGAGTAACAGTTCAAGGCAAACTAGCGTTCTGCGGCGAATAAAGAGGAGACTGAACAAAATCTTATGGCAGGTGTTAAACGAAAGACCCGGCAATTCGCACTCGGTGAAAAGGAAGCTTTGCAGACTATTTCTTTTGTATTCTGTATTAACTGAACTTGGAAAAGAAAAAGAATTTGACTTATTCATAAAAACTTTGATCGGCTCACACACATTACTGTTTGACCAAATTTTGATCGGAACATCCTTTATTGTATTTTAGGCACAATTTAAACTACTTTTTTCAAGAAGTTTCGTCGTTGCTTTCGTCAATTGTTAACTGACTTGAGCAGTTCTTTAAGTACACAGTTAATTTTAAAATCCGCCACTGGTAGAAACACATTTACTGTATTGCCTTAAAACTGCCAAAAACAAGTTCCTGAAAGCCACTTCACAGCGGCTGTTCACCTTTTATCCTGAAACTCCAAGGCAAAAAGAAAGCAATCTTCCAGCGCCATCAAAGCCTACCAGGTATTTTTCATGATACAAGTTATAGGGTATGTGTCCCTTGACTCAGCCTAGTATGTAACAATCAATAACAGTTTTTGTCATAACTCATAAAGTATTTGAGCTGGAAGCGAAATTTTACTAGCTATACACTTGCTAAGATATGTTTAATAAGCCATCCGGTTGTATGTATCACGAAAAGTTACACAACTAGTTTTATAAAGTCAAAAATTTTCGAGGGATATGGATGTAATGTGGGTCTATAGGCATCAAATTGGGTCTATTCATGGATGCAAGTTCGTCCTATTCGATAGATTTATTATTGAATGTTGGCTGTGTACGTTTTTTTCGATTTTCTGATTCAAGGCATTCCCAGCTGTATTCGCTCTACCCAACAAAATTTTTTACTAACAATCAAACTATACTTAAACTGTAAAGAAACACTTTAGTGATTTTAACATATGATTAAGCGGTCATTCGGCAATCAAAACATTATAATTCACTCCACACAGGTTTCGTTACATTAGTTTGTGTTAAGATGACCCATATGAAAAACATTTAACCAATACTAAAACATTTGTATTGTAAATGTTACCAATAACAACATTTTACTACGCTTTCCATACAACAGGCCATAATTGGGAACCTAGAAACAAATATGTCCCTAACATTGGGTCTATGGTTTTCATGTTAAATCATTGTTATTTTACCTGTGTTTCCTCTTAGTTTATAACGCGGGACTATTTTCTGTACATCTTGGCTGCATGATTCGGTTTCTAGGTTTAATTTCGGCAAATTTAGATCATTCGAAGATTAGGTAGAAAATCCGTTCAGCTTAACCAGTAAAGTCATGGTGTCTAAAAAGTTGAGGAAATCGAAAATTACGTGGAAGTTAATAACTACAATTTGATTAAATATGTCTAAATTGCTTTGAAATTAACAGGTCATCTTGATAGCAACATGAGTTTGTTGATTATCGCCGAAATAATGACATATTTGGTACATAGGCCGAATCAAGGAGCTAGGCTAACATTACATCCCATTACCCTACAATCGAATAACATAATTGCAGGAAAAATCATCTTTGAACTACCAGCCACATGCCACCGCCTTCATCCGTTATGCCATGCACTCTCTTATTCTGAATGAAATTTTCCTGAAAGAAAACAAAAAGAAGATTGATTTTTCAAAACGACGGAATCAATGAATGATTTTAGCAAACAAAGTTCTTAGAAGTTAATTTGGCGAAATTCTTCAACCACTTATTACCAGGGTACTAATTTGTTTGTTAAAAAAATTCGTCGTTTTGGAAAACCGTTCGCGCAATAGATATTGCATGGGCATGCAAATCACAGTATGTGCCTCGAAGTGGTGTGGTGGTATCTTGAAAGCCTGACGGTAAGAGTACGTTTGTTTTCTTATTCAAACTTATTATATTATTTTCCATTGCCGGCTTTTCGCCTGCTCTTCCTTTCGCTCCAAACAACATCACCAGCAGCTACGAACGGATCGAAGTTTTTGGGGAAACGAGACTTGATCGATTCGGAAAAAGGTGAAAATGATGTGGAAGCGCACAGGTATAGTGGTAACTGTTTTTGTTTTTCTCCTTCATTGTTTCACCGAGCCCGAGATGCCGAGTGGCTGTGGCCGTCGGAGAAACATGTGTGTGGAGAGACTAGTCTGTTTTCTTTTTTGGTTGAAATATGGATTGGGTGTATTAATGCACACTGCACAACGAACGAATTCACGACGACGAGGGTGGAGAAGTTAGAAACCAGGGAAATGCAAAAAGATGAAGAAAACGCCCGGAAAAATCAGGTCACATAGAAGAGTCGAATTAGCTATTTGACAATAATATTAAAACTTGTACAATGCAAGACCGATAGAGTCTTGCTTTCGGTTGGCTGTTCATGAATGGGCTTATTTATCAAATGTTGGCATTTACAATGAAACAAAAAAAAAATAACATGCATAAATAGTTTACATCAATAATTGATGAAGTTCTGAACTTTTGATTGTTATTTTTGTATTCTCCCCAGCGCGGAAGTAACGATCTTTGATGAGTTTTCAGAAGCAGATAATTATCATCTCCATGCAAGCGCTAGAGCGACATTTTATTGCTAGAACAAATAGACAGAGAAAGTATTGATAGATCCGTAAGAGAACGGCAGGCTTTTGAAATTGAATAGATGTAAGTTTATGACAAAGGGTTATGTGCCTGATCGTATACTACCGTTCAAATGCCCTCCGCTCGTTTTCAAACTTACATCTATTCAATTTCAAAAGCCTGCCGTTCTCTTACGGATCTATCAATACACTTTCTCTTCATGTCTATTTGTTCTAGCAATAAAATTACTGTCCGCTCCTAGCGCTTTGCATGGAGATGATAAATTATCTGCTTCTGAAAAAACTTCATCGAAGTTCTGAACATCATCAACAACGCGCCAAGTGATTCATTGTTATGTGCAGATATTTAAATACTCTCACAATAAAATGCTACTACTGTTCAGCAGCACAGTGCAAACCGCCTCTGGGTGTGCTGCGCTAAATACCCAGTAGCTACTCATAAAAGCATAAATGTCCCATATCTGCTTTGGAACCTATTCGGAAACGAGGCAGCATTGGTCAGGTTGGAACTCTCAGAGAAATCAATCAATTGATTTTTTATTCAAATAAGACATGAGACAATTATGCTGTCATTGACGTAGTATGGCAAGACTATACTAATGTACTGTTGATTTAAATCGTAATGATATCACAAATCCGGTAGCCACTTGATCTCTGATGCGGTCGAGTCGAGCTCAGCGTTGCGTTGTGTAATCGGTTGCATGCACTCGCACGATGGACGCACCGTATTGGACATGGTACGATTTGCTTAGGGATTAAAAATGTAGTAGAAGATTTGCCATCTACGATCACCGAAGTAAATACGTGCACATCGATCATGCTATTACATAAATGATCAAACTATGTTTCTTTTTGAAGTTCTATTTCTATACAGCTAAATTGTTTGATAAGGTTTCTGATTTTTCAGTAACGAACTGTAGCCTAGTTATTTAGTAATAGTTCTTTCACACCTTCGATCAGATTGTGTACCGCAGTTGTATCTACCTTGTTGAATGTCAATTTGCTTTGAACTGTTTCTCATTCTCGTCTATTTTCTTAGTTTTGTTGGTGGATTCGAATTCTTCCTCAAGTTTGGAGGATTTTTGTCTTTGGGTGGTTCCTGAGCCATTTTCTCGTAGTTACAGGAAGCGAGATCTTGCTAAAACAGCACGGAAGCACTGTGTTTCTTCAGAAAAAGGGAATAAGTATTGTTGCATACGCAACTAATCGACGAACCCCCTGAGCATAAATGACCAACTTTGGTGTTTGTTTATCCCGTTGATATTGCGCATTGTGACAAGTGAAAGCAAGCGTGATGGCACGGGCGCTCTGGAATAGGGAAACTTTATCCCAGGAGTGAAAACACCGAAGTTGTAAGTTCAATTTTAATTGTATTATGTGTTAAATAAAAAACCAAATATTTTAGCTTTGTAGCATGTGGCAAATACTACAACTGAGCGTTTCATTTGCCCTGCTGAAAGATCGGTGCCGGTGTCTCTCGCCATTGTTTTCAACAAGTATCATTTATAGACTGTTCCGAAAAATATAAATACACTTTCGTTCTAAAACAAAAAAGACCATACTTTGATTTTTGATTATTTTATTCTCAAACATAATAAATAACAATGTTTTCTTTCCATCTTCAATTCAATTTGCTTGATTTTACGTAGGCGGGCGTTGGGTAGGCGAGATCTCTAACTTTTCCCTTAACACTACTCATAAGCTTCTGCACAGTGCTTTCTCCTTCAATTTTCACCACTTTTGGCCAATCTTTCTTAAATTTTTCAACACAATCTACTGGTTTCATGTGTTGTCTCAGCTTCGTCTTCGTCAAAGCCCAGAAAATTTCGATAGGATGAATATCTGGGCAGTTTGGTGGATTCATCTCCTTTTGGTACAAATACGACATTGTTCCTTTTGTACCGCTCTAGTGCATATTAAGAGTAATGGGAGGAAGCAAGAGTATTCCAAAAGATTGTAGGCTTGTTATGCTGTTTGATCTAGGGTAGCAACTTTGTTTGCATTCACCTCTTCACATAGATTTGACCATTCATTGTGGCTGTGTGAATGGAAGAGATATTCTTCCACATCCGCATATGACCTGCCAGCCTGCCACACCATTACCTTCTTCCAGAATGTTTCGGTGTAAATGGCTTTCACTGATCCAGGAACAACCTTTCCCTTCGGCGAGGTATAAAACTGTGGTCCCTGCAGAGTTTTATTATCGAGTTTTATTTAGTTTTCATCGTCCATGATAAAACAGCTTTTTCGCCACATCTCTGACAGCTGACGCTTGAAATAGAAAACTTCAAAGTTACAACATAGGATGGTTACATTTCTCCAGTTAGAACGAAATCTCGAACCTACCTCTTGATGGAGCCCATCACCGCCCGCATAGTGTAAACGGATTTTTCCCGCTTTTGCTGGATGTCCTTGACTGCCACGCCTCTTCGTCTATGGCGGTGCTTTGAAATTGCCCAGCTTGGGCACAAATTCGATCTTGTTTGCAGCATACCACTCCAGAACCACCTTGGAGTAGTGGAAGTTGACCAAATCGGGCCAAAAGATGACTTTGCTTGCGGATGAACGGTAATAAACTCTTCAATGTAAACTTGAGATGCCATCGTCCAGGATGTGAAGAATGGGTCCGTTTCCAGACCACAGCTACGAATCGCTTGCCAAATCATGACCTTCTTCGCAAACTTGTCGTCAAACATGAACTTGAATCTTCCCGGCACATCCTCACGTCCAGTCGCGGTGATAAACTTTTGACCGAGAAGCTGCTTGAAATCGAGTTTGACGCATGTTTCTGCATCGATCAAAGTTCAGCCCTTGTGTTTCATCAAAACAGGGTCATACAAGAAAGAGTACGTTCCAAATATGATGGTTATATTCGAAGAAGAGTTAGAGATTTCTTAAAAACCAAATCGGAATAATTTTTGCGCAGTTTTTCCTCTTAGGTGTAATTAATGACTTTCATTTTGAGTACTCAACATTTTCATTTCATTAACATGGTTCCGAGATAGATCAATTTTTTCATGTCCAGCTATTAAATGACTTAAGCTTTATAGACTACCTATTGGAGTGCTCAACATTGAAGAAGTCTGTAAGTCGCAGACGAAATAAGGATTGTAAATGATTTATCCACATATTTTTCTTTCAAATCATATAAATAAAATTATGTTTTTTTTGAACAAATGGTTGGTTCTTTATTGTATGGGATTGAAGTTGAGCATCGTGTAGACCGGATAAAAATAATATTATTCTAAGAAGAAGAAAAATTAGTATTTTGCATTTAATTCCAACTACTTTTGCTTATCTTGACAGATACGCGTATTTCGTCTACAACGTGCAGACTTCTTCAGTGTGTTTATTATTCTTTAAATTTTGAGAATTTTTGATCGAACACTCCATCATGTTCCGAACAAGTGTTTCTTCCATTTTTTTTGACTCATTAACCCATTTGTTTTTTAACTCCTTCATATTCTTACCTGCTTTACCAGTCTTTTTGAAGACCCTCTTCATAATCGCCTAAAAGCGTTCGATGGGCCGAAGCGGGGGGCAATTTGGTGGATCGATGTCTTTCTCAACGAAATCTATACCCATTTCCCTAAGCCAATTGAGTGTTGTTCTGGCGTATAAAGGCAGCAACCTCTTCTACAGGGACTCAGATCGATAGATTTCCGCATTGATTGTACCGGTAGTGTAAAACATGGTAGACTTCATACCGCAGGAACATATCAGCAATTTTCGACCAAACTTCTCTGCTTGAATCGACCTGTATCGCTATGAACCTCCTCTTCCACGACAGTGTAATAATGTGGACGTGGAAGAGTTTTTGAGTCCTCTTCGACGTAGGCCACGAATACAATTCCCGGGCCCTTGTTGCTGCGCGTTGTTTCTGTTCCGCACTTTGGCGATTTTCTGCTTCTTGTAGGTCTTCAAGTTGCTCCGTTTTTGATACGTCGAATCTTTCCGACGCAGGTTTTCTTTTTATTGGCCAAATGACGTATCGACATTGATTTGTTCTTCCGAATTAGAGTTACCACTTTCTGATCCAGTTTACGGTGGGAAGATTTTGATTTTCTGTCTCTTCCTGGTAAGGAGTGTATCGAAAAGTAGTTATAAACTTCCAAATAATAAAATAGGCATGAAAACATGGTTAAAATTAACATACTATTTCAGTTTATTATAGCTTAACATGTTTACAAAAGATCCAAACGGAAAAACTAGTCATCATGTTCATTTCTGTAGAATGCCCGTACCTTTGATTTGACACCTGCCATCAAATTCTGCACAGTGACCTTTGTGCACTTCCTGGATGCCGCTGCCCAATTTTTCTTAAAATCGGTCATGTTTTGGGACACTGTCCTTCTTAAATATACGCTTGACTATTGCCCAATAGCGTTCGATCGGTCGCAACTGGGGACAGTTTGGTGGGTTGATGTCTTTTTCTACGAACTTGATGTTATTCTCCGTCAGCCACTGTAGAGTGGATTTGGCGTAATGTGCCGATGCCAAATCTGGCCAGAAGAGAGGAGGGGACTGGTGCTTTCTATACAATGGTAGCAACCTGTTCTTCAAACATTCCTTTTGATAAATCTCAGCATTTATAGTTCCTTTTGTATAGAAAATTGAAGAACGCAAGCCACATGTGCAAATAGCTTGCCAAATGAGCACCTTCTGACCGAATTTCTCCATCGCAACAGTCGTATCTGCGGTTGGCACACGTTCCCCAACAGATTTAGTATAAAACTGCGGCCCCGGTAGCGTTCTTGAATCTTCTTTAACGTATGTTTCGTCATCCATCAAAATGCACTGGTCGACATTGTCCAAAATGCAGCTGTACAGCTTTCGAGCCCTGGTTTTGGCACGAGACTTTTGTTCCGGAGTTTGTTTGGGCACTTTCTGCTTTTTGTACGTCTTCAAGTCATTCCTGCGCTTGATTCGTTGAATCATTCCGATGCTGGTCCTGAACTTCTTGGCTAGATCGCGAGTAGAGGCAGATTTGTTCCGTTGAATATAATCCACAACTTTTTGGTCCAAATCGGGGTTGCTGGAGCCGGGTTTCCGGCCACTTCTTGGTAAATCCTTGAGGGAGCACTCCTTACCAAACTTTTCGATGATGCGTTTTACACTTGCCGGGTGAACATTTACTCTTTTCGCAATCTGGTTGTAAGTAACACCCTTTTCGGTGCACCAAGTGTGCAGAATTTTCCTTTTAGTCTCAAATTCAATTCGTGACATTTTGAATACAACTTTATCAACGGAAATGAATGAACCGAATAATCATTTTTGACATGTAAACAAAGCAAATGGCGCTTACACGCTAAAAATATATACAGTAGTTTATGCGTAATAACGCATCGAATGTTTATAACTACTTTTCGATACACTCCTTAGTTCATCCAAAGAACAGATTTCACCAAACTTGGTTATGATGGATTTTACTATCGAGTGTTGAATTCCAACGCACTTCGCATATTTACATCCTTTTCACGTAGCCACGTTTCCAAAACCTTGATCTTAACGCCATTTTCAATGCGTGGCATTTCGAAAACGAAGAATTCTAGACAAAATCGTCAAAAGGTCGAAAGTAACAATTGTAAACAATTACTTAAAACGTAAATTTCCAGGAAATGCCAGGTTGCTAACATCTATATCCACTACCGACGGGAAGGCAATAACTCTCTCCATCTGTTTCTGGTACTATTGTGTTTGTGGGAGCAAACAGATCCCAGAAAAATACGCTAGATGTCATTGTTTACAAATGTTACATTCGATATTTTGACTATTTTGTCTAGAATTAAAACCGTGCAAACAAGTAAACAAACGATTGATGACAGTCAAACGCATAGCATTCTATGATAAACACCTTAACACAATCATAAATACTACACGCATACATCGGAATTGTACGTGAATAACTTATTTTCGATACATTCCTTAAGCCTGTCAGTCAAAGGAGAATTTTTCTAGTGGAATTTTAACGAATTCGCTCGCGTTTACTAGTGATAGTTTGAAGGAGTGTTTCAGTTTTTTTAGTTTTAATTTATTAATGTGAAGTGTTAAGTTGTAATTTTCCTAGTTTTCCAACATTTTTGTTTTTTGCATAATTTTATCTTGACCTTTTTATTTTTGGTAGTCGTGTAAAACCCTTTATTTGAGAGGTTCTTTAATCCATGTTGATGTATGTTTCTTGTCTTTTATTATGCAAACCAACTTGTTCAAGAGTTTCGTGTACAACTTACGCGATCTTGTTTGGCCGAGGTGTGCTCATCATCTGGATTGGATATCACTGTAACCTTGTATGTTGCGCTTTCATATAGCTCAGTCGGTAAGAGCACGCTTTACCAAGACGGAGCTGGCGAGCTCGTTTCCCGATCGAGCAAATCGCGAGCAAATTTCGAGTTGGAAATTTGCTCGACTTTCCTGTATCACTCCACACAATATGTAATTTCATGTCTTGGATAGAATGTTCTCAAATGTTAATAACTGTGGAAGTGTTTTTAAAATACTAAGTCGAGGGCCGGCCATAGCTAAAAAGAGCTCAAATGCAGTTAGAAGAAGTAACCTTGTATGGTTACAGTTGAACTCGCTTCTTGGCTATTTGTATTTTTGTGTGGGATTTTCATAATTTGTTTCTGAAATCTCTGATTAAAAGAGCCACTCTTCTTCCGGTCACTGCGGCATCCTGGTTTCAGTAGCTTTCTAATTCTTTTCATGGGTTTTTATCAGTCGTCTGTTATCTCCTGGACACATTGATAAAGTTTGGGTTTGGGTTCTACCTGTGCACGAACAAAATATTAGCACGATGTTCGCTCTTCTGGGATAAACATAACCATACAATTACAATTCAATAGCATACCTTAACATTAAAATCTATTGACGACCATGAATCTTACTATTCAAGTAAAAGGCAAATGGAAATTTTCCGAATGATTTATTCAGAATGCCGAACATGATTGCTTAGAATTCCGAATGAAATTCAAATAATGTAATTTCGTGCAAGATTTGTTCAAAAATCTCAGCGCAGAATCTTTGTTAAGATTCACAACAAAATCAAGGCATAGTAATCAAAGAAAAATCTTGAGAATCTTGCGATTCCAAGATTTAATCGTGTTTCTGAACAAGATGCATTTGCAACGTCTTTCACATCGCGCTCTCTTCCACATCACGCTTTTGGAACCCGCAGTAATTACGTATGGAGGAAGCAGGCGTCTGGAATTTTCTTATGTGCCATACACAAATTATCAATTTTTTCCGGAAAAAAATGTTACAAAAGAAGGATGATTAGTAATCTGGAAAAGCATTTTAAGGAATCACCCCTTCAAATCACCCCTTCAAAATATAAAGAGAAGTGCTACCTTGGATCGCTGAATTTTAACGCTGGATCGCTGGAGTTCCATAATGCCTTCGCAGTTGCCGTGGGACAAATTGACCAGAGTTAATAGTTAAGAGTTAGATTTTCTTATGGATGATGGAATAGGATTATTAAGCGTAAAACGACAGTTAAGTGCTCAGCCACCTTTGAAATTCATGGTTTACTCAAGCGGAATCTTTCTACGAAGTTTAATACTTATTTTAATTTATATTCCTAGGCCTAGTCATACGAATAGGCAACTTATCCTGAGTTTTCCAAGCTCTCTAAATGCCACCCAGCTTCACTGCAACCATAAGCACGTTCTATCCATAGTACGTTTAATCTGAACAACGAGAAGGATCACGCTATTGTTTGGCTAGTACAATCATACCCTATGTCCAGGTAGTCCGGGCATTTCCCTTTACGAAAAAATCCTAGACCATAATGGGAATCGAAACTTTAGCATAAATTTTGGAGATTTTATCAAATCATTAACAAATTTTAAGAAGTTTTGTGAGTATGCACAAACTTTTTCAAACAATGGGAGTCGTTTCGAGGATCAAGTGACTCGAGTGAGATCTTTATATGATTTGATCGCTGAACTAGTAACAAAAGTCACTGCAACTCTCGGAGTAACTTTGAATGGCTTCATCATTAATGTATCATCTCCCCTGTAAAGAACTTAAACACTCAAATTCTCCGTCGATTTCAGCTCGTTTTGATGGTAATTGTTCCTGTTTTCAAGGTGGGATTCCAACACCGGTAATTTTTTTTTGCTGCGGCCGAAATGTGGTCACAAAGTTTTTTAGATGAGATTTTTTCTTCGTTTCGTTTCGTAAACACTTAGTTTCGATTGGGTATTATTTAATAATATCTCCACAGTAGACCTATCGCCGCACACTCAGTAATCTAAATTACTGCACTTTGTTGAGTTATTTTCCGGAATGTCGTAACGATCTCTCAAAGTTGCTGATATTTGGTACAAAATTGATTACCGACTACACCGAAACAGTTCAGCTGTTTTGAGTTTGGTAAATCAGTACCGAACCCGGTAATTTAAATTAAGTGTGTGTATGTGTAAAAAAAATCTTTCTCTCCGAAGTAAATTATGCACGCAATTTAACTTGCAATTTTCATACGCATCGAAAGTTTAAGTCCACTAAAGCAACCATTTAATCCTATTTTAGAATTGATTAACATTAAAGTTGCCAGATTTTAGCTTTAGATTTTAGATTATTATTTTTTCAATACTTTCATTTCACATTTCACATTGGTTCTAGTGGAAATTGCTGTCAACTCCTATGCTTGCATGTTGATAAGAAGGATATTTCCAATTCCAAACATTATAATTGATAACGTTAATTTATGGAAAATAAAACATTTCTTCAGGCACTCCTACCGAGCAAAGGCTGGCTTATTGATAGCAAATTCTAATATCAGGTTATCATTGTTTGATAACTGAATATATGATCATTCAGTTCAGAATGTCAACTGAATATGTTTAAATTGAATATTGATTGTAAGTTTGTATTGCCTAAAATTTACTGTTACAACTGTAAATCTTATGTTCTGAAAGCTAAGGCAGTTTGGATGACCTAGACCATCGCAAGATTATCTTCTTGTGTATTTTTACGTTCGAAAATTTTCACTGAATATACTTGAATACGTGACGTAACTTTGTATGGACCAAACAGCTACTGTTACTATCGTAGAATTCAAGTTTTGAACTCCAGGACGGTTTGGATTACCTAGAGGATCTCAAAGTTATAACATAATGACTGTTGACCTTCCAAAAGATTCATTGAATATGTTTGAATACATATGGTCACTATATATAGCTCAAAAACTACCGTTACAGTTGCAGATTTTCTGTAATGAACTTAGGAACAGTTTGAAGTACCTAGAATATCCCAAGATTGTCGCATAATGTATGTTGGCCTTCCACACTATTCAATCATTATTGTTAAATAAACATTGTCCCTTTGCACACATTAAAAACCTACTGTTACAACTGTTGATCATATGTTCTGAATTCAAGATCAGTTTGGATGACCGAGATCATCCTCGTTTATCTCATGATGTTATATTTTACGTTCGAAAATATTTACTGAGTATATTTGACTACCAGCGTAACTTTATAAGGCCCATAAAGCTATAGTTACTTCTGTAGAACGAATGTTCTGAACTCCAGGACAGTTTGGATGACCCAGAACATCATAAAGTTATCAAATAATGACTTTTGACCTTCCAAAAGGTTCATTCCATATGTTTGATTGCATATCGTAACCTTACATAGCCCTAAAAGCTAATGTTACTATTGTTTTGAACTCAAGTACATTTTGGATGACCTAGAACCTCTCAGAAACATACAAAAATATTTAACGTTTATCAACGTGTATTTTATAATACGTTTGCGTATGTACAATATTCTAAAACAACGCCTGACCACGTTTTGTGGCAGTTAGAATGAGATTTTTTTTAATTGTACCCAGTATAGAAAACAAAGACGTAGTCCTACGCCAAAACTCTGATTTGAATAACTCGTTTATAAAGCATTGCCAATGCCTCAACCCCCACATAGTTGCATCCAGTGAAAGCTCCAACTATGTTGTGAAAATCGGCAAGTTACTTCCAATTCAGGTCAACTATGGTTTTCTTATTGACGCATGGAACTTGTTGAAATGCGAGGTGCTGACCCTGAGTACAGAATTGAGGATTCTTGGAACCAGTTCTTTACTTAGAAAACCGCTGTACGTGAACCTAAATCCCCTCAGGTGATAAAGGTTCTGAAAACAGCTTCACATGGCTACGGCTCAAAATAGGAATTGAGAAGCCATATATGTCAGATGTAATTCTAGCACAGGATGGTGTTTCAACCGTGCATATAGACTCGTCTTCGCAAAAATGAGCTGCGGACTAAATGCAGGAGGCCTTCTTGACAAAAAAAACCCAAAAAGTGATACTGCGTCGCAGCATTGTTCATTTTTGCTAACGGGGTGATCACTTAGCTCATTATTACTGTAAATGTACATCAAATGTATAAAAGATTAAAAAATACTAAAATTTGAAAATCACTTTTTAGTCACTATTTGGTCACTATCTGGTCACTATTTTCATTATTTTAGTCACTAAAGTCACTATTATTTATCCATAAATCCGCAACCAGCCCTGTGATATCATAATCCAACAGCCCTGCGTTTGGCCTTTTTGTTCTCAACACCTTCTAAGGCTACTTCCGATCCTTAAGTTCTACTACGACACTTGCAATGATCCTGCTGATACTATTGATCACGCCGCTCACGAAAATGTTTGGTAATGCTATCTACACACGGTCGATTTAGCCAATTTCAACGACTTTGCGATTTTAAACCTATCCACGTTAGGTTAACGTATAACCACAGAGAACAGACATCTAAGCTGGAGTGCTCTCTGTGTGTAAATATCTGTAACTGCTATTTTAAGATTACAGCTCGTTTCCGTTACTCTTGGTGAATCGTATGTTGATGGCGCCACCTGCGCGTTTTTGGATTTGATAGTCGTTGACTGTCTGTCAATTTTAGTTTGGTGGAACCTAGACTAGGCAGCGGCTGATTTTTCAACGGTTTGCTTTTAAAAATTACACAATGGATGTCTGTTCTCTGTGGTATAACTTCTTTGTAACAAAATTAGGGATGAAACATTTCAATGCAAACTGCTGTCAAAATATCCAGATCTGACCACTAGTAAAATAAACAGTGCGTCCAAATATTAGATAACTAAAGCCTTACACCACAAACCATTGCGTTTCAGTCAAGTGAAAGTAAAATTGCTCAAAGTATTATTAGGTATTTCCGAAGTATTACTTTTAGTTGATTCTGATTACTTTTGTCCTTGTTATTCAAACGACCCTTGAATTCTTGATCAAACTCAATTTCAATTACCATTCACTTATTTTGGTTAACTTAAGTTTGCTGATATCTTCAAAGGAATGAGATGATGAGCGATTTTCCAGAAGATTTTTTTTTTCTCACTCACATAATTATTTTTTTTACAATTTTTGCAAATATGAATTTGCTGTAATCTATTTCATTATTACTCAACAGGTTTGTATGGAATTTCATCGAAAGTATTGGTTTCTGAACGAGGTTCAGTCGCTGCAGGAACCTCGTTTAACCAAGTCCATTAAAGCTTGGTTTAGTGGATCTTGAAATCACAAATTATTCTCATTGAAAATGAGAAGTCCGCTTCCGTGAATTGCATATTTGTAACATTTCCTTAGGAAATCACAGCAAGCTTTCTACAAACTCGAATCACGGCAGTATGAAGGCTGATACTAAGATTAACCATATCACGCTGTCTAAATTTTAGAAATTTAACCAGATGCCAATCCTTATAGACCAAGAAATCGACCTGTTTTATTTTCAACCTTCTGCCACCTAAAATCTAAACATAAGCCTAGGAAAACTACTACCAGATCACCTTCCTCGCCCGTTTTTTAAAAATAACACTGCTAGAACCCAGAACTTCTAGACTCGCTACAATAGCGCTAATCGCTTCGAAAATCGTGCCACTAGACTCTTTGAAAGTTGCCCTGATAACGGTCTGCCTCGGCGTTATCTGCTAGTTGATTTGCAAAATACAATAACAACGAACCGCCACTCACCACCCCACCACCCCACCACCTGCCTCCCAGTCCACTTAAACACACTCGACCGCGGCTCGGATTATTCAGTGTCATCTAATCTATAAACATGATTATCATCTGCATCACGACCATCATCCTATGTAAGTCTACTCTGTATGTGTGTCTGTATGCTGCAGACTCGTACTCACGCGTGCTCTGAGCCGTTGGCTGCTAATTTCCCCTGCATGGTGCGACGTCGGTGGGGTGTTAATTGGCGAAAATACGGAATGGAAAATTTAAAAATAATAAACTGCGTCCAACCCAACACTGCTCAGGCAGCAATAACAATTGACGCATGTTGTTACATAGTGTCAAGAGAGTTCACATTTTGTTTTGTTTGCTATTTATTTTGATGGTGATTTCATTTTCTTTTTCATCGCGGCGCTCTCTTTCTCCCTGTCTTACGCTTATGAGGAAAATCCATCATAAGACGAAAAGAAGACGTTTTCCTTTAATTTCCCGTGCCTTTGCGAAAATCGACCGCTGTTTATATTTGGAATGGGAAAAAAAGTTGCAATTTTCTCTCTTCGAAGAAGACTTTGGGTATGCTCTTTTTCTCAATTGTTCTCTCTTGTTTTGTATCTTTGCAGCTGGTAGTTGTCAAATTAGGCGCGAGTCAAAACATTCGAAAACATAAAACTTCACTACCAAACCCCAAATGCTACTTTGAAGCAAGCAAGCACGACTGCTTTAATCGATACCACGCCTCCGGTTAGGCACAGAAAGAGCGTGTGACCTGACCTAACCCCGCCAAACGCTGCCACACTCTCCAGCCGCCCGCCATCGTTGGAAGGTATCCTTTGATAAAAATAAGACTAAGTGGAACAAACAATATAAAACCCGAACAAACAGAAACGAAATGAAATTCCCAGGTGGAAATCAGTTGCTATTTTGCGAGCAAGTGGGTACCGTGACATCGTTCTTCGAGCAGTGGAATGACTGCGAGCGGACGGTGGTGCTTTATGCTCTGTTGAAACGTGTCCCATTTGCCAATTTAAAGTTCCTGCAGCTATCGATCGATTACAACCTTGCCCAGAACTACAGCTCGCAAAGCAAGCTGCAGCTACTGGAAACGCATGCCAACAATGCCAACTTCCTGAACAAGCTCGTCCAGCGGTATCAGAATACCACCACCACGACAATCGGCTCGTGCTGTGTTGGGAGTGCCGCTGGGGAAACGAACGCAACAACAACCACCCTCCATAAAAACAAAAACAACAACAACAACAACAACACCAGCATTGCCAACAACAATCTAACCATTTCCGATTCGCCCTACTCGGACTCGGAGAAGAAAAATTCCACCTTTGATCTATCCTCGACTAGTTCCTCGTCCTGTTCGTCCACATCCGGGGTGTCCTGTGTGTCGTCCTCGTCCCAAGCAGTTTCCTCGCTGTCGTCGTCATCGTCCTCGTCGTCATCGTCAACGACCTCGTCAGCAAACGGCCAAGCAACTGTTAACAACACCCAGCCAGAGCAGAACAAAGGCAGCAGCAAAGGCAAACCGGTCGAATCCAAGAAGGACATTCTGAACGATATGCTGACGTACCTGCCGCTACTCAAACCGGGCAATGACGACGTGAAAAGCGTATATATGTCACTGATTCCGGCCGCGGTCGAGGATGCTTGCCAGCAGGCCGTGCCCACCGAGCTGGTGCAGCACATTCTGTCCTACCTGCTGATACATCCGGCCGTTAACAATGACGATAGAAGGTAAGCCATTCCCCTGTTGTGTTGTGTGCCGTGTGTGACCCCTAATGGCTTTGGTGTTGTTTCTGTGTGTTGTTGGTTTGGGGCTGTGTTTCTTTTGTGTTGTTTTGTGTATTTCAATTTTTCGGTTTCAAATGTCATCATCGTTCGTATGCTACGTGTTACATGTTTTCACCTTTCAGTTTGTGCTGGGAACACGTTTTCCATCTATCACCCATTCATTTCCCATTTAAGTCCCATTGAGTGATTCACTGAGAGTGAGAATTATGGCTATTGATTCTATAATCACCGTAACATTTGCACAGGAGTTTCATCTGATCATTTAAGGAAATTTCGAACACATTACCCATCTCTAATCATAGCTTCAAATGTTGCAACGGTATTATTAAGAAGATAAGCACGATGTTTTATCGGATAATCTAAGCCTTTAAACCTAACTGGATTGTTCCAGATCATTATCATTCGGTATCTATCATTAACCGGTTTGCATTCGATTAAGACTATTTTCAAACTCTAATAATTTAGCGCTTGTTTTTTTTATATACTGCTTGGCCACCGTTATGCGCATAATTGTCCCATCTTCTATGGGGCTTTTTATTATCATGAGACTGTGGAATTTACATTTGTTCGGCTATCTTTTCATCGCGATGCATTTTGTATAAACAACATAAAAGAACTCTTATCTGCATTAATCGATTCTCTTCATCGACTTTCTCTTTCATCAACTCAGTTGCCAAAATAATCCTCGGTGTTTTGGACGCTCGATAAGAAGTTTCTTTATCAAACTTTTTGCCAAAATTAGCACGAAGTTTTTTTGTTAACAGAGAAAGCCAAAAGCGGTGTTGAGTAGCCTCGTTTTTTAGACGTGCCCCAATTTACAGGAATAAGCTGCTTTGTGTTCTAGTCTATCTTAAGAGTTATTTTTTTAATAAATAAACCTTTGTAGGACCTTTTCATGCCAATCGAACGTCATTGAAAAGAGGATCGTTTTCTCTCAATCCTTTGATTTTTTGTTTTGTTCTCGTGGACAATCTTTGGTTGAGATCAAATGAAGCAAATTTTAATAGCATTATTCCTTTTCTTTCTCTGCTGACCTTCATGGGCTGTGATGCAATCGTACCCACTTTAATATCTAGTCTGACTCACATCCATTATGTTGGTGTGTAGTTAGGATCTATGATAAATCTGTTAGCTACAGAAAATAAACTAAATTGGTTGTTCCCAGATAACCAGAATCTTTATTGACAAGCTGTGTGCATAGTTAATAGAAACTGCGCTAGGCTGAGTAAATTCCATTATTTCATTTAAGGTGAAACTGGTGTGAGTCCTTTTTCCATATGATTTATTGGTTAGGTTAATTATCACGATTTTTTAGACTAAAAATCACAAACAAAATAAAACAAACAAGGCTCAAATTGCAAACCAATGGATGTTCCAGTGGATCAAACGATTCTTGAAAATTTTAAGCCTGATCGTCCTGATAGTGTTTGAGGTTTATGCTTAGAACACTTCGAAGTGATAGGGACTTGATCGCGTATGTCCTTAAATCCGGTCGGTAAAAGCTAATAGTAGTCCATAAAGTTACTGAAAACTCGAAATTGTTGGAAAGGCCAAAAGAAATATTGGATCTGATTATTGATTCAAAGTAGGTAGAATTTAAAAAATTTGCGTCAAGACCAAAAAATTTGCGTCAAAACCATAAGAGTGAAATCATTTTCAGCGAATCGTAGAACTTTGTGAGTTTATTTCAATTATGAAAAATCTACTTTGTTTTCGATTGTACGAAAAACGCTCACACATATTGGTTTCCGCCGCTGTTTGATCTGATAGCTTCAGGAACACGTGAATGTACGAGAGTGCATCGTGGTAGTTAGAGAAGCTTTTACCTGTAGTCTATTGACTTCTCAAAAGTATAGTATTTAATAGCAAAATATTCCCGTTTTTGTTATTTGTTCGTGTTTGTGGCTTCAAAATTGATCGATATTGAGACTAGACGGATTAAATTAAAACAAGCGCCAGCTTAGCATTTTGCTATAATAGTACATTCGTTCATTGTAGTATGTGTTGAATGCTGTTTTCTCATTTTATGAAGGATTCAACTAACTGATTAGTTGACGAACAACAGTTTTAACAGTTATTATATGCGGGCAACACGCCACTGGTGTGTAGTACAGCTCTTTCTTGCTTGTGTTACTTCATATTTTTGTTATACATCTCTACGGAATTTGTACGAAACCACCGTGTTCGTAGTCGTTACTTTACAAAATCTCAAGTAAATCGCTAGCAATCGCCAAATACCAGCTGTACAACAAGTAGTAAGTAGTAGTACCTACCTTAGATCATTTTTAAAGATATTATTCATTTCAGTATTCATCGGAACCATAACCCAGGCTTGCTAAAATCCGTGATAATCAAGCGTCTGCTTGCAGTTCGCTGAAATCCTATTCGAGATTCATCAAAATCGTCACCGAGGTTCACTAAAATGTGCTTTGCGATGGGCCAAAATCCTTCCAGAGGATTTATCAGAATTCGCTGCGATATTCTCGGCTAAGTCTCACAATTCTTTAATGATGGTTCCATCATTTTTGTGGAATTTCGTTCTAGTTTAGAGCCTTTTAAGCTACTACTTTAAGCATTTCAAAACAATAAAATCAGACACTTCTTTCGTAATACATGCTAGAAGTTTTGTTTTTCTCTACTCTCAATAATGTTTTTTAAGAATGTTATGAACACAATTATGAACGAGAAGCCATTTGTATATTTATATTTGATGTTGATGCCGCAAATGAAAGACTGCAAGTGCACAGTCAATTTTGGGAATCACAAGATACCATCAATTTAAGTTTTGAGTAACTTCGTAAATCAAAATTGAATTGCGCTTAAAAGTTGATTGATTCCGCTCTAGACCAGTTGACAGATGGCAGATTAACTGCCGCTCTAGCGGTTTTCCATGCAACCTAGCAATGTGATGGGTCTATATTCATCTGTTTGTGGTTTGTCCTTCCCAGATTAGGAATGGAAGTAACCAAACCTTCGTGAATCCTGGAATGTTTGCGTTTTAGTACACGACACTAAAGAAGTCTGCAAATTGTCGACGAAATACGCGTATCTGTCATGATTAACAATCAAGGTAGAATTAAATGGAAATTACTAATCTTTCTTCTATTTTTCTAGTTTCAAACCTTCGTACCATTTGCCAGATATCTGGCCCTATTATTTCACGCTGTTCTTCGGGTCTTAAAACACCAATCCGTCAGAAGAGAAGAGTCAATTGGGCGACACTTCATGGTATAGGCCCGGGCAAACCCAAGAGAGATAGTAAAGTGACTATTAAATTCAAACTCTTGCGGACATTTAGGGTGGAGCGTGACAAAATAGACAAAGGAGCTACGTTTTATTGGGTCAAAGCTTGGGCAGAAAAGATTGAATTTAAATTCTAAAACTCATAGCCTACGACTATCTTATCATGACCTAATAACAAGTTAAGATGCCATTAGTAACGTATTGGTCTGTTGCACTTTATGGATGCACACCTAACACTTCCACACAACCGAACTATTCAAGCTCGTTGCGCAACTCTTGAAAAAATCCTAATGCGGCAAGTGAAGATTACTACAAGTTGCTCCAATTTCCGCTTTTATGTTACTTTGATAAGCCCATCGTGGATCTTCTATCGGATAAAGTTGTACCGGATTCCGATGGACTGTATGGGCGTAGCCCACTTGAGGGTTTTCTTCGCTATGTTGACAGTAAACCAAACATAAATTTTAAGGCCCCTTCAAGTATCGCATTCTATGTTTTAAATGGCACAAGTAAAAATCGGTTGATGCGTACTGGAATCGGCTCAAGAAATTAACTTCTTCGTTCGTTACTTCTTAATGTTTCCTATTTTTCAATTTTAGGTTATGTTCCGAAAGGCTCTCGTGAATAGTTTACAGTCGGCCACACCGAGCCGTTGTAGAAGACCGCCAATGTATAACTTGACGGTAATTAGTTTAAATAATTTTAATATAACGAATAACTCGAGTCAGAAACCCCCTACTCCCCAAACACAGTTAGGCACAGAAATTATAGTTTATTGCCAAAATTTTAACCGTATGAAAAGTGCGGCTAAAATTCAGGAAATTCATACTAAAATTTTGGGTTGCTCATTCCCAATAATTATGGCAACTGAAACCAGTTGGGACCAAAGTGTTAGGAGTGAAGAAGTTTTTGGAAATGCTTATAATGTTTTTAGAAATGATCGCAATTTGGAAATTTCTGAGAAGAAGTCCGGTGGGAGTGTTTTAGTTGCTATTTCTACCAAATTTAATTCAGAAATCATTGATACATCTACAGTTAAGGAATTTGAACATGTATGGGTGAAAGTGCACATGGCAGGTGAAATACACGTATTTGCCACAGTGTATTTCCCCCCAAATAACGCTCGCAAAGAAGCATATGACCATTTTTTTCAAATTGCTGATGAAATTATGTCTCAACTTTCACCAGAAGTGAAAGTTCACATATACGGTGATTTTAATCAACGTAGTGCTGACTTCATTCTAGACAATGATAACGAGTCCATCTTACTACCAGTCGTTGGGGAGAATGAAACATTGCAGCTTATTTTCGACAAAACTGCAGGCCTGGGGCTCAATCAAATTAACCATGTAAAAAACCAACAAAATTGCTATTTAGATTTTTTATTGACAAATATTCAGGAAGACTTCTGTGTAAGTAAATCTATTTTTCAATTATGGAAAAATGAAGCTTTTCACACAGCAATTGAGTTTTCCTTATTTGTTCATGAATACGAAAAACCCAACGACTATGAATATGAAGAGGTCTTTCAATATCATTTAGCAAATTATGATATCATAAGACACAAACTTAACGGAATTGATTGGCAAACGATTTTTAAGAATGAAGCAAATGTTGAAACTTCTGTTGAGGTTTTCTATAAATTATTGTTTGAAATAGTAGTTGAACAAGTACCACTCAAAAAAATTAGGCGAAGAGGTAATTCGAACCACCCAGTTTGGTATAATAAAGAAATAAAAAATTTAAAAAATCGGAAGCAAAAGGCCCACAAAATGTATAAAAGAGATTGTAACAGTAATAATCTGACATACTATTTGAAGATTTGCGATGAACTAAATCTAGCTATTAGTAATGCATATGATGAGCATAATTCAAAAACCGAACTTGAAATTAAGTCTTGTCCAAAAAAATTCTTCAATTATGTTAAAACTAAGCTGAAATCTGACAATTTCCCATCTAGAATGCATCTACACTCAAATGTTGGTGATAACGCGGAAGAAATTTGCAATCTATTTGCAACATTCTTCCAAGAAATCTATACCACGTTTGATGAAGAAGATCGCGATTATGAATATTTCAATTTCTTCCCAGAATTTTCAAGGGACATTGGAGTTAGTCAAGTCAAATTTCAAGACATTTTGGAAGGTTTGAATAAATTAGACGTTTCCAAAGGTTCTGGCCCTGATGGAATACCACCCGTATTTATGAAGAACTTAGCATTAGAACTCTTAGCACCTTTATTTTGGCTTTTTAATATGTCACTGGAATCTGGGATTTTTCCCAAACTTTGGAAAAGTTCCTATCTAGTACCTATTTTTAAAAGTGGAAAAAAAATCGGACATTTATAACTATCGTGGAATTGCCATTATTTCCTGCGTTCCTAAACTTTTTGAAGCAATTATCAATGAAAAATTGTTTTCTCAAATCAAAAACAGACTGACTAAAAAGCAACATGGATTCTTCAAAGGACGATCAACTAGCACAAATCATTCCTTGTCGAACGTTCGAGTGTGCAAGTCATATCTCAGTTAGCTCCGCAATCGAAATACGTTTTGGTTTTTTGGTTTTTTTTCCCACGATCGTGGTTTTTTTTTTTCTGCACTAAGGCTAGTGTAGCAGCCGGTTAAATAGTGCCACAGTGCGACGTTCGGACGAAGGAAGTGGCCTTTACAGGCGAGCCTTGTGAAGGACCATCCAACGACCCGTAATCGACACCGAAAGGGAGAAGAATTTTGTTCTCCCCTACGGCGGCTATCACCATCACCATCATCATCATCATCATCATCATCATCATCACATCTCGTCATCACCGCACCATTCCATCGCGTCGATCGAGGCTTTGTTCCTCACGCACCCGGAGGCTTTGTGCAGACCGATACCTAGCAGCCGCATCATACCAAAGTGTAACAATAGGTAAACATTTCTTTTTGTTTCCACTTTGCTCCACTACTCTCTGACGATAGAGGACAATCCCCCTTGCAGGCAGAAGTACCTCACCGGTAAAAATTATCTCATATATTAATCTAAAAATATTTTTTTTTTTTTCATTTTTTTTTTGTATATATTTTATTTTTTCTTGGGTTTGAAATTTTTCTTGTTGATTAATCCTCCCAGATAACAGGAAACCTTTCTTAAAATTTATTAGTATTCTATAAGTTTTTTTTTTTTTTTTTTTGGTTAATTATTGGTTAATTTTTTTGGTTGATTAATCCACCTATAAGTGGATCACGTTTTCTTAATTTTTGATTTTTTTTTTCTCTCTGTGATAGGAGCTGTGTATGTGGATTTTTTTTTAGCATGTTTTAGGAAAATATAATCGCATTAAGTAAACAAATAACTAATCCACGTGTAAGTTACGAACATTCTTATTGTGTCCTACATTTATATTATATTTATATTATATTTCTTAGTAAATTTTGATTTTTTTTTTTCCTGGTTTTGAATTGAGCACAATTATTTAATTATCCTCGTGGGCGTTCTTAGTCCCCACGATGGATGAAAATAATCCGAGCCGGGGCTCGGAGGAGTTTGATTGTTCGGATGATGATATTCCTCCCATTCTGTTACCTTTTCCCCATTTACCATTAATGGAGACAGAAAAAGGTTCGGAGCCAACACCAACTACAGCACCCTCTGGTTCATCCTCCTCCGAGCTTCCCCGCCGGAAAGCTTATCCAGCCGGATCTAAAGGTCCTTTTCTGGTTTTTTTCCGGCCCAAAAGTAAACCTTTGAACAAATTTCAAATAGAAAAAGATCTGGCAAAGTCATTTCGGAGCATTCAAGATATAACCTCTCCCAGTCGCAGTAAGCTTCGCATCACTCTAAGTGATCGTGAAGAAGCTAACAGGATTGTCGCCTCAGAGCTTTTTTCTCTAGAATACCACGTGTATCTTCCCTCGCACGTAGTAGAAATAGCCGGAGTGGTCACCGAACCGTTTTTGACGTGCGCTGACATCAAGTCCCATGGAACTGGTGGGTTCAAAAATCGTGCCGTTCCATCAGTTCAGGTACTTGATGTCAGGCAAATGAACCATGTGTCATCCGATGGCACAAAAAAGCCCTCAAACTCGTTTCGTGTAATCTTTTCTGGAGCTGCCCTGCCGAATTTCCTCGTGTTGGGAAGCTTCGTTTACCTGTTCGCCTCTATGTACCGACGGTCATGCACTGTGACAAGTGCCAGCAGTTGGGTCATACTGCACCTTACTGCTGTAACAAAGCACGATGCGGCAAATGCGGTGAGCAACATGTGGAGGGTCCCTGCAGTACGGACCCCAAGTGTATATGCTGTGGGGAAGCTCCACATGATCTCGCTGTATGCCCGAAGTATATAGAGCGGGAAAAACACCAAATTCGTTCGCTGCAGCAACGGTCGAAGCGGTCTTATGCAGAGATACTTAAAAGATCCCACCGGCCGCTGCTCCACCAGCCCAAGCAGACAACAATATATTCTCTTCCCTGCCCATAGATGATCAGGGCTCAGACTTTGAGGATGCTGAGGAGTACTCTGTTGTTCAGACGGGAGCGAAGAGAAAGCGCGCTACAGCAAGACGTCAACGGCACCGTCAGCAAGCATCTCTGAACGCGCTGACTGTAGAACAGGCTTCCCACCCTCCTCTGAACAATTTAAGAAGTGGTGGCAATACAAAAAAGTTTCTCCTCCAGGTTTTAAACCACTGGCTGGTGACTTTCCGCCACTTCCGGGAACATCTAAAACCCCAGTTGTTCCAGTTTTTTGCCCAGAACGCCAACTACCAAGGCATCCGGAATCTCGACCGTGTCAAGTCGAAGACTCCGAAAAAATGTCTCTTTCTGGGATTGTGGAATTCATCTTCACCATTTTCGAGGTCTCACTGACAACGAGGAACCTCATCAACATGATCCTTACATTTGTAAAACCTCTTCTAAAGAAACTGTCTTCAAAATGGCCTCTTCTTGATTCAATCATATCTTTCGATGGATAATTTATCCAATGAGGTCGGAGATATGATCGAAGCACTACAATGGAACAGTAGAAGTATTCTAAAAAATTTGGACGCTTTTAAGTTTTTAGTTCACAAATCGCATTGTGACGTATTTGCTCTCTGTGAAACATGGCTCTCTTCTGATAAAGATTTCTCTTTCCACGATTTTAACATTATTCGGCAGGATCGAGGGGACTCATATGGAGGGGTGCTATTGGGGATTAATAAGCTCCACTCCTTTTATAGAATTGATCTCCCCTCGATGACAGGCCCTGAAGTAGTCGCATGCCAAGTGACTATTCGAGGCAAAAGTTTTAGTATAGCCAGCATATACCTGCCGCCGAATACGGCAATATCCCGCAGGGATCTTTCGACTATTTGCCTCGCAATGCCAGAGCCACGGTTGATATTAGGAGATTTTAATTCTCACGGTACAGCCTGGGGGTCACCGTACAACGACAACCGTTCTGCATTGATACTAGACCTCATGGACTACTTCAACTTGACTATTTTGAATACTGGGAAGTAACACGCGTGGCTCCACCTCCAAACCCTGGAAGCAAATTAGACCTCTCAATCTGTTCGAATTCACTATCATTGGATTGCACGTGGAAAGTGATTCAAGATCCCCATGGTAGTGATCACCTGCCTATCAAAATTTCAATCACCAATGGTTCGTGTCAATCTCGCTCGATCGACATTGCGTACGACCTCACGAAATGCATAGACTGGGGTAAATTCGCTGAAGCGATCATCGATGGCGAGCAATCGGTCGAAGTCCTTCCTCCGTTGGAAGAGTATCGGTTTTTATCCGGGTTAATCCTCAACTGTGCGATCGACGCACAGCGCAGACCGGTACCAGGATCAACAATTCGTCGACGTTCGCCCACTCCGTGGTGGGACGACGAATGTACTGAAGTCTACCGTGAAAAATCCGTCGCGTTTAAAGCATATCGGAAGCGCGGTTCGCGAGATAACTACGAGCGGTACATTGCCCTTGAGCGTAAGTTTAAGAGCCTCGCCAAAGCCAAGAAACGCGGATATTGGCGTCACTTCGTCGAAGAGCTATCGCGTGAGACGTCGATGAGAACTCTTTGGACCGTCGGGAGAAGAATGCGAAATGCGTCGTCGGTGAATGAAGACAAGGAAAGCTCTTCCCGGTGGGTCTACGCGTTCGCTAAGAAAGTGTGCCCAGATTCGGTTCCGGTGCAACGAATTACTCGCGATACTCAAACCAATCGTAACGAATTGGATGCGCCCTTTTCTATGCTCGAATTCTCACTTGCTCTTCTTTCATGCAACAATTCTGCGCCAGGAATGGATAAAATCAAGTTTAACTTGTTGAAAAACCTCCCAGACGTCGTAAAGAGGCGCTTGCTGAACTTATTTAATCAGTTCCTGGAGTGCAATATTGTTACAATACAAAAACCCGGGAAAGCCGCGTCGGATTACAACTTTTATCGTCCAATTGCGATGTTGTCGTGAATACGGAAGCTGCTAGAGAAGATGATTCTCCATCGGCTCGACAAATGGATTGAATATAATGGCTTTCTATCTCATACTCAATTTGGTTTCCGCAGAGGCAATGGAACGAGCGATTGTCTTGCGCTGCTTTCAACAGAAATACAGCTGGTCTATGCCCAAAATGAGCAAATGGGTTCAGTTTTCATGGACATTAAGGGGCTTTTGATTCAGTTTGTGTAGACGTCCTTTCAGACAAATTCCACGAGTGTGGCCTTTCACCATTACTAAACAACTATTTGTACAATTTGTTGTCTGAGAAACATATGAGCTTTTCTCATGGGTCTTCGACAACTTCACGAATTAGCTACAAGGGTCTCCCCCAGGGCTCTTGTTTAAGCCCCCTTTTTATAATTTTTATGTCAGAGACATCGATAGCTGCCTCATGGAAAATTGCACGCTAAGACAGCTTGCGGATGACGCCGTTGTTTCAATTGTAGGACCAGGGGCGAACAACTTGCAGGGACCGTTGCAGGATACTCTAGACAATTTGTCTACCTGGGCTGTAAAGCTGGGTATCGAATTCTCTCCGGAGAAAACTGAGTTAGTTGTTTTTCTAGGAAGCGTGAACCAGCACAAATACCGCTTCAACTCATGGGTAAAACAATAACTCAAAGTTTGTCTTATAAATACCTAGGGGTCTGGTTCGATTCTAAATGCACCTGGGGAAAGCACATTAAGTATCTGATTCAGAAATGCCAGCAGCGAATAAACTTCATGCGTACTATCACCGGAACATGGTGGGGAGCCCACCCGGAAGATCTGATAAAGCTGTATCGTACAACAATTCTGTCGGTTCTCGAGTACGGTAGTTTCTGTTTTCAATCCGCCGCGAAAACTCATATTCTGAAGCTGCAGCGAATCCAGTACCGTTGTCTTCGTATCGCGTTAGGCTGCATGAACTCAACGCATACTATGAGTTTAGAGGTATTAGCAGGAGTTCTTCCTTTATCAGATCGTTTTGTGGAGCTATCGTTCCGGTTCCTCATCCGCTGTGAGGTGTTAAATCCATTGGTAATTGAAAATTTTGAAAAGCTAATCGAACGAAATCCTCAAACTAAGTTCATGACACTGTACTATTGGTATATGACTCTGGAGGTGAGCCCTTCTTCGAATGTTCCTAATCGTGATTACTCCCAAGACTTTTCTAGTTCTACTGTAGTTTTTGATCTGACCATGAAGCAAGAAGCTCGCGGAATACCAGATCCACTCCGTTCGGAGTACATTCCATTAATTTTTGCAAGTAAGTTTGGCCATATCAGATGTGACAGGAAGTTTTACACCGACGGGTCAAAAACAAATGATTCCACTGGATTTGGTGTTTTTAACGAAATTCATAGCGCCTCCTTCAAACTACAAAATCCTTGCTCCGTATACGTCGCAGAGCTGGCGGCTATACACTATGCATTAGAGCAAATTGCCTCTCTTCCCTCTGATCAATTTTTCATTTTTACGGATAGTCTCAGCTCACTTCAGGCTATTCGTTCGATGAAGACCAGCAAAGCACTCACCGTATTTCGTTAGCAAAATACGATCTCTTTTGAGTGCTCTATCAATCAATTCCTACACCATCACCTTGGTTTGGGTCCCTTCTCATTGCTCCATTCCGGGTAATGAGAAAGCGGACTCACTTGCCAAGGTGGGCGCTATGACAGGCGATATTTATGATCGACAAATCGCCTTCAACGAATTTTTGCTATTTCCCGTCAACAGGCCTTGATCAGCTGGCAACAAAAATGGGATGCAGGGGATCTGGGCAGATGGTTACATTCTATTCTCCCACAGGTATCGAAAAAATCGTGGTTCAGAGGGTTGGATATTAGCCGGGATTTTATCAAGGTAATGTGTCGTCTAATGTCCAATCACTACTCGCTAGGCTCGCATTTCTATCGAATAGGGCTCTCAGACACCAATCAATGCGGCTGTGGTGCAGGTTATCAGGACATCAACCATGTTGTCTGGTATTGCCTCGATTTTGAAATTGCCAGATCTAATCTTTCCGCATCCCTACGGGCCCGAGGGAAACCAGAGAAGGAAGATATCAGAGATGTGCTGGGTAAGCTGGACTTGGACTATATGGGGCTAATTTACAAGTTCTTGAAACAAATAGATGTATTCGTTTGATCCTCTCTTAGCTGTCGTTTTAACATGTCCACCTCGCCCCCTCCCCCGTAATACCGCTTCCGTTGTATAGTTACAGCTCAACGCAACGCAACATCTACGCCAGACCAACAGCAACAATTTCGCATCGCCAACCTCCCGTTGAAAACTAACGTTAAGATTCCTACTTCCCCATTCCTACCCGAATTATTGTAATCCCTAACCTCGACCAAGTCGCGAGTTTTTCGGCTTTCCAAAATTAACATAGTTAGTAAGTTATTGTCATTATAAAAATGAAAAAGAAGTCGGCTCCGTTATGCCTATGGCACTTGAGCCTCTCAAATAAACGAGTAAGTTAAAAAAAAAAAAAAAACTAGCACAAATTTATTGGAATTCGTCAACTACTCACTGATAGCAATGGACAATGGCAACCATGTAGAAGCTCTTTATACAGACTTCAGCAAGGCTTTTGATCGCATTGACATACCCATGCTTCTATTCAAATTGCGAAAAATGGGAATTGAGGCAGGAATCCTCAGATGGCTCGAATCCTATCTTACTAACCGTCAACAAATAGTTAGATTCAAAGGGAAGAAATCAAATCCTATTAAGGTCACTTCTGGAGTCCCCCAAGGCTCTCACTTAGGTCCCCTTTTATTCATTTTGTTTGTAAATGACATTTCCTTTATTCTCAAAAACATTAAATTTCTTATTTACGCTGATGACATGAAACTATTTTTAGAAATAAGAAACGAAGAAGATATCATGACATTCCAGAAAGAAATAAATGATTTCTATACTTGGTGCAACAAAAGTCTTTTACAACAAAAGTCTTTTACAGCTGAACGTAAAAAAATGTAATTCGATAGTTTTTAGTAGGAAACGAAACACCCCAGACATAACTATCAATCTAGGGAATCAGCCAGTTGAAAAATGTAGAAGAACAAGGGATTTAGGAGTTATCTTGGACTCGAAACTAACTTTCATTGATCATTACAATACTATCATCAACAAAGCAAATAATATGCTTGGATTTATAAAACGATTTTGTTACAATTTTCATGATCCGTACACAATAAAAACATTGTATATTGCATATGTAAGGTCAATACTGGAATATTGTAGCGTAGTTTGGTCACCATTTTCAGTCACCCATGAAGAACGACTAGAATCGGTGCAGAAGCAATTTTTACTGTATGCACTTCGTAAATTAGGTTGGACAAGGTTTCCGCTTCCATCTTATGAAGCCCGCTGCATGCTCATCAGCATCCAATCATTAAAAGAGCGCCGTGAATTTGCATTAGTATCATTCGTAAATGATATTGTTTCGCAACGCATTGATTCAGCAGAACTTTTGTCAAAACTTAATTTTTACATACCGTCGCGGCAACTACGAAATAGAAATATATTTATAACAAGCCATCATCGTACAAATTACGCCAAATTCGGACCTCTGAATCAGATGATGGCAACTTACAATAAGCATGGAGAAAATGTAGACTTCACTATGACCAAAACAAAACTAAAACAATACTTCAATTCAATTAGATAATAACGAACGATTCAAAACATTAAAAATGTAAATCTGATGTGTTAGTTTTCTAAGGCGTACTGTATATATAGGTGAAACATAAAATGTAAGCACTATTGTAACAAAACGGTCTACTATTGATTGACGACAAAAAAAATAAAAAAATAAAATAAAATTTAGGTTGGCTAATTTCCGCTGAAATCTCGAGCCACCTTCAAATCAAGGAAGATTTTCAATTCCCCCATATTGAAAATTTCCGACATCACGTATTGGACATTTCCGACACCACGTTCCGCTTCGCCGAGAAGTACTCGTTGACCAGAATCTTCATTTTTTTCTGGGTTTCCGCTTGGGGCCTGTTCATAAACCACGTAGACTCATTTTTTAACATCTCAACCCCCCCCCCCCTTCGTAGACTTTCCTCCATACAATTTTTTTAATTTTTGTATGGAGCGTAGACTTTTTCCAAACCCCCCCCTCCCCCCAGAAAAGTCTACGTGGTTTATGAATATCCCCTTGGTTCTCTGACACGGCTGGCTTTGACTGACGCTTCCGCATAAAACGGTCGGACGGCCGGAACCAGACTTTTGCTAGATGGACTCTCGCTTCTCCAAAAGTAGCAGTAGATGTTTCCGTGATCGTCACGACTAGAAGCGGGCCAGGATGGCTGACTTTTTTAGGCCTGGATGGAGAAGGCGGTACGAACAAACCATAGATCGAAGTTGTGTCACTGTTCTCGCCATAATCAAACTGATGAAGCTGTCAATACAGTATATAGTCAACTATTATATATTGACTACTGATCGGTGGACCGACTAACATGTGGCAGGATACTCGCATGAAAAATCGGAACATTTATTCGCTTTTTTTAATGCACGCTTTACAACGCTTTCTTGAATCGGCAAATTCGCGCTCACAAGATCCCCAAGTTGCCGCATTTACATTTCCTTTTCAGTAAGCAGCTGAGGAAAGCAGTCCGGACGTCCATTCAGCCAACATGGTACCCTTTCTTGATCGCCACCGCCAGAAACGTTTTAAAGGGGGCTTCGTGCATACGTCTTAACGAAAACGGAGCATTTCCGTTGCGAGTAACCTTTCGTAATCAGCCGTGCTTTGTAGAGATTTGCGTTTCCAGTCTTGAAGCACTTTATCTTGAAGAACAATTTGAAGTCAACAAGGTGTTTTCCCTTCGGTTTGTGTACAAATTCTCACGTCTCTTTTTTTCCACAGCGATTCGAGCTGACTCTGGATGAAAGACTTCCTTAGACCTTCGATGATTGATGGTAGGTCCTCTACGAACGCCTCCGCATTCAATGCAAAAGCCATCACCGCGTCCTCTATCATTTGGGCGCATTTAGTTGAACCCGCGAAACATCTACTGCCTGTATTTGCTCCAGAACCAATAATGGAATCACGAATCTTATCCGGACTCGTTTGCTTTGCCTCGTGGACATACCTACAGGGAGGTTTCCACTATCACATTGCAAAGGAAGGGCGCCGGTCGGTTTGTCGTACTCCTCTTCATCATCGGATTTGCTTTCCCCAGACGATCGGTAGACTTAACGTCGGATATTCATAATCCATTTCCACAAAAGATTCACCATCACTGGTTCTTGATTCTGCATCGCCTATTTACTCAGGTCCGAAACAATATCACGGGATGTGAAAATCTTCTTTCGTGGCTCCTAAATCCTGTTGCCGTTCGTGGTATACACAACCATAATATATGTTTGGCTTTTTTGGTCCAATTTCCCGCGCTGCTCTTTTGGCACCCATGTGAACGCAGTTGAACCGGACTTTCGGTTTTTTTTTGTCGTATCATATATAAAATAGAGTTTTATTTCCTTCCAGAACATATATCGGGTTTATATTCAGGATATAAGTAACAGTGAGGACAGCTTCATCCGGCACAGCCATGTCCAAACACTACACTGCACGCCGAGCTACTTTGCACCACGCTAGCGCGTGCATTATATTCGCCACTTTGACTCCGTGCATCCAGACTAACACCCAACACCGGTGGGTACAACAGCAATGCCAGTGCTCGTGGTTTGGCTTTGGACACCGTGACTGATGCTTCGGCAAACACCACAGCCGAGTGTTTCCGATTGTGTCCGATTGCAGAATACACGCGTGGTTTATTTTTTTCTCTTTCTAACCGAGCCGTGCTTGTTAAATTCAATCAACATATGCGCCCGTCACTTAACAGCCAAGAAAACAAACCAATAAGCTAATTATCAAATTTTAAGAATCATCCAACCAGCATTGCTCTATCCGTGGCAACCAGTGTCATACTGGGTGTATGTTGAGAGCTTTCTTGTGATCGTAGCCACTCGGCCCGTGTATTTTTCCAAAAATCAGACCCGGTGTCAGAAGCAATACACGAGCGTGTAGACTCGTGTCGTTTCCTTTGCGTGGCGGGTTCATCTATAAGCACGACACTAAGGTGGTGGATTATAGCCACTTGGTGGTGTGTTTGCAGTCCAGCTCGGCTCTCGTGCAGAACGGTCTGGTGCTTTTACCAAGGCTGATCCGGCAATCCATCAACTTGTAGCATGGATCGTTCCACTTGTCCAGTAAACCGTTTCGACTTTTCCAGTAAACTGCAATTTAATCGTTCCACTACTCCGTTCTGCTACGGGCTGTTTCTATATTTTGTCCGATGAATTTTGCACACTGAATTCTAGCATTGCGATGTTTTCTTATTATTATTGACAGAATAAAGCCAATAGACAGAATAAATGGAGTCGAAGAGTCCGCCCTCGGTCCGTCGAAATGTTACAATATCCAAATCGTTTCACTTAGGTGTTCGGAGGCCCCTCCCTTTCCCCGTTATATGTTATGTAATGAATACTGAGTATACTTGCGGTGGTCATTTGATTGCTTACCTTGTTTTAGAAAATTTGGCTGAAAGTAATATTGGTTGGGGTTATACACCTTTACTTATTGTTTAGTTTTCATTTTAATGTATATAGGTTAGACTTTAGTAGCGAAGACTCAAAATAAATGTGCCATATGATATTGCTCGTGGTAATGGGATAGGTAAGAGAACAGGAGAAAGGAGAGAAAGCATTAATAATTGGTAACCTGCGATGGGCATGTGAGATTTTCATGATAATATTCTCACAACGGCCGTTCAGAAAGGTTCAACGGGTGCATATGAGGGATCGTTCTCGATGAGTTTCCACGCGTTTGCTGAACTCCATCACGTTTACTTATAGAAGACATGAAACATTTGACTACGTGCTACATTTAGGAATATCAGGGTAGTGATCCCCCAGCGACTATCTTCAAGTTATTATTGCAAGCTGTCCATTTAGTTACACACACATTAATCCATTTAGTTTACACACACATTAGTTAAACTTTGAAATAAACGTTCCACGTTAGTAAGTTGGTAAAAAATGACAATCTTCGTTTTATTTGCTACTTTATTAAAATGATGCCGCTGTCGATACTAGGTCATCGATCAGATGGATGTCAACCGCTGCAACTTTTTATTCATTTCTTCATATTAACGGCATTAGCTCACAGCATATACTGTTGAGCTAGTACATTCACCATCACTGTTAGTAATACGTCTGAATTTCAAAACCCAATCGAAATTTAATTCATCTAGGTCCGGATTATAATAATACAACAAACACGAACTTTTAATACAAAAGCTTAATTCGATGTTCTAATTAGTGCACTATAACACGTCAATTTTTAACTGAAAGTTAAATAATATTAATGACTCGCTACATATAAACTATAAACTAAAATAGAGGTGGGTTATATCAAGCATGTAACCGCGAGGTTCACGTAGGACCGCGTTGGTGTATAGTAATAATAGGATCATCTAATTTATACATATCATAATACACATGGATGGTTTATATTGAAATGTTTTTATTATTTTACGTTGACCCGTATCTTATGATTTTTGCTTCATTCTGCACTATCGTGGCTCTCTTCTTTCTGGGCTATGCTATTCAACACTAGTATATAGCACGCTAAACCAGACCGATATGATTTCATAATTTGTTAAGATCATCAAATACTATCTGTTGGACAGATCATTCCAGATCTTGCAGAACAATTCCCATTCTTATACTTTTACCTTTGATGCTGGTGTTCTCCAGGGGAGCCTTTTAGGTTCTATCTTATCCAACATCATCACGTCAGATGTTCCTCCCCTGTCGGGTGGGGATATTTTATCGATGTTTGCGGACGAAGCTCTATCATCAAGACATCAAGTCGAGGAGGTTTTCTACAAGAGTTCAGGAAGGTTTCAATGTTCTGTTCGAATGTTTCAATAACTGTTAGATCTTTATAAAAGCAGTTACCGTGGAGTCACCTTACTCTGGGCGGTTCCTAACTTTGCGCACTCAATCATTTTCGGATATATGCCATCTGAATTTGAAAAATTTTACTACTGCAAACAATGCCTCACATTACCTAGGGAAATGAATTAAGCAAACGTATTTCAAAAAACTCGTTAAACTCGAGATACGACCAAATATACATCTAAAATTGCGCATTAGGAACCGCGCAAAGTATGGTGCGTACATGGTAAACCACAGACGATTCTGTTTCCGCACTGAAAGATACAATTTAGTAGTAGAAGAAATGATTTCAATATTCGACATTAGCTTACCGATAAAAGAGACGTTAATTTGACGTCTGTTAATTGAATCAATATTAAAATGTGCACAAATTAACAGTTGTGGCGATGATCATCTTGTGGGTTATTGTATGGTCCTTCCTACAACTATGTAGGAAAGAACAAGTGAAACTCATTTTATGGCTGCCCCTAAAATGTGAGTGCCCATAATCGTGCCTTCCCCCCAGGTTCAACCGGTTATTGTCTGTCTGCCATCTCTTCTGTCATTCTATATGCAACTTTAAATTGATCAATGCATTCAAAGACAAACATAGAATTCGACAATCATATTTCATTAGGACTCAACTGACAAACATAATCAATGATTCTACCGGTAAATATCTCGTGACACGAAGTGTACTCATGTAAACCACCAATTCTATCGGAAAGTTGAACTCTTGCTGTGGTTGATCAATGAGCCATAAGTTCTCAATGTAACGAAATGTGTTAAAAAAGCTTTTGCTTACGTTTTTCGGCTCAGCTTAATTGAAAAATCTCTGACGAATTTGTCACACTCAAACAATCCAAAACTGGTTTTGATAATATGCAATGGTTGTGTAGGTTAAATTAAGAAAAAATCATAAGAATAATAAGAAAATATTCAATATTTCAATGAAAATCTAATTCGTAATTTCGAATATTTACACACAATTTAACCGAAATCTCGGTTAACGTCATTTCTGTGTGTTTCTAATTTTAACCAATATATCAGTTTCCTCATGCCGAGATTTCTAGCTAACTATATGAGTGTTCAGGTCCACCCAAACCGAGATTATCGGTCAACATTAAAAAGCTCCATAATCCATAAACACTTCTATCATTTATGTCATTTATGTCATCAAAAAACGTCATTGATTCTCTTCATATTTTTTCATTGGTTTATCACGTCTAAATAAATGAATTTGTAGCTCAGCTTAGGTCGACAGGATACATTGTTAGCTTGCACATTTAATAATGAATTTAATGAAAAATGCCGTTGCAGCCGCGTTATTCTCAGAAGAAAAAGTCGACGCAGAGAATCGACCATTTGAAATGTTATGCGAGAATTAGCAAATGACTTGAACGAATTCTAATCAAATTTCCCACTCTTCTTCCAGATCTCTAAGCTACTGGCTGCGCCATCTGGAGGAACACATCGCTACCTCCTACATTCCGACAACGCTTGCCTCATCGGCAGCTACTGCCACCAATAATAATATTAGTAACAACAACAACAACAATTCTACCAAGATGGTAAACAGCAACAGCACCTACTTTATCAATCCTCCAACTTCGCAACACCATCACCATCAAACGCAGCAGCAGCAGCCGCATCAGCAACAGCAACCCGTTGGTGGATCCAACCAAAATTTGGCCGGTAAAACCGGCAGTCAGCAGTCGTTACAATTCCTCGCAACTGGCGCCTGGCATCATCTACAGCCACAGCAGCAAACTCACCATCAACATCATAATCCTCACAACAACAATAATAACAATGGCGGCAGTTGCAATCAACTAGCGCAACGGCCACAGTCGGTTTGCATTTCCAGCTCGTCACTGTTGTCCAAGTCGCAGCAGAGTCTCAATCAAGTTAGCAGCAGCAGCTCCAGTTCTAGTTCCTGTCTCGATAGTACGTCCTCGCAGCTACTAAAAACCACCAATCTGCTGGCCAATTTGGATTGGAGCACTGACGTCAAGATCAAACCAGAGGATGGTGGTGGCGGCGGTGGATCTATAGTCGGGGATGGTAATGGAAATCCTAGTAGTGCCGTACGGGGTATCGGCAGTACGGAGAATGTTTCTATAAAGGAGTTCGTACCGGTGAGTCTCAATGGGAATGGTTAATTTCGATTTATTGAGATAATTGACGAGTGTTTTTTCCTATGCCAGGTCACATTCAACTATTCGACTTCGCAGGGTAGCAGTAAGTCCATTGGGAATAGCAGTGGAGCCAGCAGTGCCGGCACCACCACAGCAAACAACAATAACACAAGCAAGCACCACACCCTTATTGCGTCTTCTAGTCAAGCTTCGGGTGTCATCCTGGGAGGCAATGCTAATGATAGCAGTTTAAATTTAAATGGTTCCGGCGGCCTGGGTACACACACTATGGTGCTAACCGACTTAGACTCAAGCGATGATAACCATCTGAGTTTTAGTAAAAATGGCACCGAGATATTTGACTATGATTGTGATTTTGATAACGACGAAGAGTATAACTATTTAGCCCGTGCTGCCGCCGCTGTAGCCGCGGGGGGAACATCCAGCACTGGCAGTACTAGCGCTCCAGGAGGGACGAATGCGGCTGGATCCGCTGCTGTTCCGTCGTCCGCCCCGGGACCAGCTCCACCGACCAATACTAGCAGTGGCAGTAGCAATTGCAGCAAAAATCGAGTTTCGTTCGATGCAAATATAAGCGATTACCTGAGGGTTCCTCCGATTGGCGTAGGAGAATTTGATTTAGATGGAAGTGGCCTGCTAAAAACTCGCCGGTCCAACAGTCTTACCACTACAGTAAGTAGTGCATGTGGGCTTTCAGTTAGAGAACTGCACCAACAGAAACAGAACAACGAATGTTTATCGGCGGAAAATCTAAGCAATTTACAGCTTCTGCAGAACAAACCAAGGAGTTTCTCATTGACAATGGATAGTCCTCGTTCTTCATTGACTTCTAGCGGTTCGGAGACTCGATTAGACGACTTCAAGCAGCATCAGATGATGAAGATGTATGGATCGCCAAATATTGGAATGTCCAGCATAGCTCAATGGTTGAAAAGCTTGCGGTTACACAAGTACGTGTGGTTATTTTCCAATCTCACGTATGAGCAGATGATGGAAATGACTGAAGAATACTTGGCCAATTTGGGCGTTACCAAGGGAGCTAGACATAAGCTGGTGCTGTGCATTCATAAGCTAAAAGAACGATATAGTTTGCTGCTGCGGCTAGAAAAAGAAATACTATCCTCTGGAGGATCCAGAGTTCAGCTAGGTCCAGTGTTTGACGAAATGACGAACATCGTGTTGACACCGATGAAACCTATTGGCCATGAGCAAACCGAGGATATCGCTAAATTGTTTGCGAAGTTGTTGGATTTGAGTGAGTTGCAAGTTTTGGTTTGCCAATTGAAGTGGGAGTGACTATCTTTTTTTTCTTCTATTTTTCAGTTAACACGATGGCACTGTCAAGACCGATCTGTGGTCCCCAGGATGAGGAAAGCCTGAACGTTTTGATTTGGGTGTTGGAACGAGCGCTTCATAATGATGCCTTCGCGAAGCATGCCTCCCTGATCAAGGACTATAAGTTCAAGGCGAACAAGCTGAAAATGGCATACTCACCCAAGAGTCATTACGCGAAAAATGCCAGCATTAATGGGAACATTAATAAACCAAGGTGAGCACCGTAAACCGGGGTGTGACTTACAACAGTGTAGTAACTTGTACCACATGTGTTGTTATCTGGTTTCTATCGGAGTGAAAGTTCACTTAAACAACAAAAACTGTTGATATGTGTGCATTGTTTATATTCTATTAGTTGCATTTGATTATTGGTCGCATTAATCTATTATATCTTCTTTTGGGAAGGCATTTTTTCCGCCCTACAAATAGTTCCAATCCATCCACAGTATCTACACCTCATGGCAAGTCAACTCCGTTTGTCCATCGCCTCTTTTTAGTTCCCTCTGTCTTTAAGTAACTCAGAATTGTTGATGGGCTCAATTTGTACCGTGGGGCGCTCCTCTGGTGGACAATTGTTTACTTTTAGCGCAAGCTTTTGTAAAGCTAATTTCAAAATCAGCATACGAGCTTCTTTGGATGGCTTCTTGTAGATCATCGGCATGATTTTGACTATAAACGAATGAAGTTTTTACATATCAGTAATAACAATAAAGCTAAAATATAAAATGTGCTCAAAATTAATTTCAAATCAACCGTTGCAAACATGTTCAGAAAAGAACAGGTGCTCAAGTTGGTTGATACGACACGAGATGCACTTCTACAGATTGGTACAAAAAAAATACAAACCCCACAAGTTTCAAGTCCCTCCGACCTTAAATTTGATGGTTACCCAAAGGAAATTATAGTAGCTAAAATTTATGTCTACTTTCTTATCCGACTTTGCCAATGCCTTGAACGTAGCTTTTTTATGTCAGGATTCTAATGTCAGGTAATGTAGTTTGAAAGTAATCTCTGAATCGAGTTTAGTCTGTAGATTGCGGACACTATTTACAAGTTGCAAAGGTTTGTTGTTTATTGTACAGTTGGCTTTTGCATCCGTTAAAAAGAGATGCGTTTGAACAGTTAGCCGATGCCAATCATTTCTGCTAGTAGTCACAAGTAGGAGACGGCTGACGTCTTAAGCTATGGCCTTGTTAGTATTGATTCTGAGATTGTATGAAAATTGATCGTTTTTTCTAGATTGTTATACCTAAAACGAAAGTTCATCACTATATTTTTTGAACAAGAGTGTTGTCATTATTTTTGTTGATGAGAGTTTGATAAGTCTTTTTTTCATAATGCTAGAACTAAGAGATTTCGAATCGGGTAATCACAACTTCAATCAATCGGAAGAATAAATCCAACCTTACTAAATATTGGAAACGGCACATGTTCCAAATTGCTGCCTGGTGAAACCCCGGACGTTGAAAGAGTTTTCAATTGTCATGTAGAGTTTTTATTTAGTTAAGTGCAATTTGAACTAAAGGATGAACCACTGAGATATGCGACGCTTGTCCAATTTAACAAGCAAAACAGATCGCCTAAACAAGGATGGTAACATCTCAAAGTTTACGGAGTTATTGAACTTTTAATGTTTTGGTCATGTTAGTCTTAAATTGGCGTCACTCCCCTTGGATCTGTGATCTGGTCGCGATGGGTGGGCCTACGCCATAAGCACTGAGATGGCAACCAAAGACATATTTTGACGTTTTCCCATCGCAACCCTAGCGCTTTGACTGTCGCATTCGAAACATCAAAGTCAACAAGCACTGTACGTTCGTCACGCAGATTTTTTGGCAGCTTCGTTAAAAGCCTTGTGCAGTTAGAGTTCCATTTCCTCACGGTGAAACTTGCGGTGTTTGCTAACTCAATGACCTCCGTCATCATCCTTTATGCTTCATCTACGGTGTCGGTCCCTGACAACATGTCATCGACGTAAAAGTCCTCTTGTAGCACCCGAGCAGCGATCGGATGCGTAGCAATGCTATCTAGTTTCTTCAAACATCTTGTGGCGAGGTACGGTGCACTTGCAGTGCCGTGTGCGACCGTGAGCAACTCGTACGTCTTCACAGGCTCTTCCGGTGTGTCTCTCCAAACAATACGCAGTAGGTGTTGATCTGGTCCTTGCACCCGGACCATCTGGTACATCTTCGCTACATCGTCGATGAGAGCGATGCGATGATGACGAAGTCGTATAATTGTGGTTGTGGATATCACGCCGTTCTGGACGACCGGCCCTACGATGAGGACGTCGTTGAGTGAGATTCAGGTTGATGTCCGACACGACGCGTTGAATAAGACTTTCAGCTTGGTTGTCGTGCTCTCAGGCCGTAATACAGCGTGATGTGGAAGGCAATAAACTGGATCTCCGATTGCTTGCTCGCCATCGACTTCTTGCATATGTCCAATCAGGATATATTCATGAATGAACTCCTTGTAAGAATCTTTCAGTTCGGGGTTCATACTGAACCGTTTTTCTAAGCCGAAGAACCGCTTCATTGCTCTTGTTTTGGACTCTCCCAATTGCTCTAGCATGTGCTCCTTCTTAGGTAGTGTTACTACGAATCTACCCTCTTCGTCTCGGAACGTCGTTTTGCTGAATAATTCTTCGCATACCGTTTCCTCCACTGAATTTGTTCGGTTAACATGGCAGGTCGCTAGCTCCTAGAACCTGGCGATCATTTCTTGAATGTCCTCTGTTGAACTGACGTACCTTGTTGTTGTGGGTAGTATGTTTGGTATTTCTGGTACCCTTCCAGATACAACCCAGCCGAGAACGGTTTCCTGCAGTGTAGGATCGTCGCTGAACAACTTTCTTCTTCTAATAGATCCATCCGCACAGGTCTGATCGGCAAAGTTTGTGTAATCCTCGGCAAAATGTGGAACTGCATGCACTCCTCAAACGATGATATCGACACATTTCTTGGTTCGATGTTGGCTTCCACAGATTTCGATGACATCTCACCGCTGCTACCGATTCCTTGCACCTTCAAAAAATTCTGCTTCTCCCGGAACTTCCACTTCTTGGTGAAACTACTAATCATGTAGCCGAACTCTGAGCCCGAATCAAGGAGAGTTCTGGTCAATGCGACGTTTCCAAAACTTTCCACTACTTTCACAATTGCTGTAGACATCAACACTGGACAAGTTGTCGTGCCAACGCCACGTTGTAATTCGGTGATGTTAAAGGACCTCATAGTTGTCTCCCGTCAGTTCCACAGAGTTCAGTTCCTGTAATGCATCTCCACTTGTCGACGACCGCAAATAAGTGAACTTATCCACTGAAGCTAGCTGTTGATTGTTGTGGATGAGGCTTCGAAAGGTATCTCGAAAGCTGGTCCAATCTTGTATCCCTCCACTGAAACTCGGCTACTTGATATCGGGCAGCTTTACTCGGGAAACTGGCTGCAATTCTGCTACTAACTGACTCTCCGGGGATTTTGGATTCTCCTTTTTTTGGACGCAACTGGAGGAGTGCAGATTTAATTTCAAAGTATTGCTCCTGAACTTGGTAGAGAAGCTCTTCCTTTCTCGTCGCTCCGTTTCTGCCCGGGTATTTTCCGAGACTTTCACTTCTCCAGCACCATCTTCGTCGTCATAATGCATCTCAATTTTCCGGTGAACACTGTAGAACTTCTTCATCGCCTCTTCTTGGGTCTCCAAACGTACATCAATTTGGGGTTCATGCTTCCCCTTTTGGAAACCTTGGACGAAACGTACAAGTCCATTGATGAGCCCGATCAACTGTTTTTCCTGATTTTTCAGCTCATTTTATTCTTCTCTCACCATCTTCACGCCTTTCAAAAATCACCCGCAAATTTACAGTACTGCTGGATGATAAATCACTTTCAGTTCGTGGCAATTCACTGTTCACGGGATAAGTTCAAGTTCGTATCGTACTTCAATCACGTCACTAGCACTCTGCAGCTGTACTGTAAAATTGCCAATTAAGTTTATGCAGCATCACTAAACCACTGGTATTTGCAACGACCGCACGACCTCGATCACTGCTAACGGAATTACTCACCTCAAACTTCTGCGCGACCGAAACCCAGCAAATTGACAGGTATAATTGCAGCAAAGGAATGACAGCGAAGATCGAAGCCAACGAAAACCAAGAAAATTTGATGCCAGGGCAATCTAACTCAATCCAGGCCACAAAACCCGTAAGAAAACGCTCAATCATAAATTTTCAATTTTTATTGTATTTGCTCATCATCGAATCTCGACTCATCACATGCAACACAACCACCACAAGGCACAAACATGCCACACAAATCATACAAATTGCTCCAGAAAATCAGGACAGTCGATGCGGCCTTGCAAGATGTCTGCGATTAACAAAGCCCTGGGTGTATCTCTACGGGCTGACAGGGACTCCAGGTTAATCAGTTGGCAACGGCTTTCGTGACTAGGCAAACGAAAGGGATCCGTCCACGGTAGTTTACGTAGCGCAAATCTCAAAAAACCGTCATTGAACAGCCTGTACTCTAATATAGAATGACACAAGGAGCAGTACAACGATTTGAGGCAGTAGATGCCCGTGAAGTCTAGCAATCCGGAAGATGAACCCCAGACCGCAGGAGGCTTTGCCGACAGCGTACAAGATATGCTGCTTGAAGGTGAGTTGGGTGTCCAGAATTACTCCTAGGTCCTTGACTTGGCTGACGCGCTCAATTTCGGTGCCCAAAAAGACATACTTGAATAAAATAGTCTTTTTCTTGTGCGAAAACGAGATAACCGTGCCTTTGGCCGGGTTGACATCCATGCGATTCAAATTGCCCCAGTCGGCAAAAGCATTCAGCTGACGTTGTAGAAAGCGACAGTCATCGAGTGAGTGCACTCAAGGTTTCACATCATCTGCGTATGATAGTCGTGGTCCTTCGAAAGCCAAATTTACGTCGTTGAAGTAGATCAAAAAAATCAACGGTCCCAAGTGACTACCTTACGGTATACCAGACGTGGCTTTGAACATGTGAGACTGACAATCTCCTATGACTACAGCCAGATGACGGTTAGTGAGGTACGATTGAAACCATTGCAGCAGGCATCCGTTGATCCCAAGCCTGTCCAGTTTGGCAATAGCTATGCGGTGGTCCAATTTATCGATGGCTGCAGACAAGTCGGTGTAAATGACATCCGTTTGGGTGCGTTTCGCCATACTGTCAGTAACGCAGGAAGTAAGGCACATCAGGTTAGCAGCAATGGAGCGACCAGTCATGAATCCGTGCTGGTCGGTACTAATATACGGTTTGCAGTGAGCGAGCCAAGGTTCCATAATTACAAGCTCAAACAGTTCAGCAACAGCGCCAAGCGAAGTTATTCGTCCCGTTTGCTACCCTTTTTGTGTTCTGGAAACATGTGCGCAAATTTCCAACAGCGAGGAAAATACCGACAGCCGCAGATAGTCGAAAGACGTGAAGCAGCGGGGGCAACAAACTATCCAGGTGTAGTTTGAGAAAGCACGAAGGAATTCCATCGGCCCGGGATTGTGAGACAATTTGAGTTTAGAGCAGGTCTTGATTATCATCTCTGCATCGATGTTGACTTGGCCCAAGGTTTGACCGGCTAGTGGAACGTAGCTGGCCGCAAGTCTAATGTAGTCATCGCTTGATGTCTCCTCGGTGAAAACGCTAGAGAATTTCTCGGACAAAAAAGATGGCAAATACCCTGCGGAGTGGAGGCCTTGTTGCCGTGGAGCGACATAGACGACGGAAGGCCAACTTCGTGGCGTTGTTCGTCTACAAATTTCCAGAATTGTTTAGGACGGACTTGAGTTTTCTCTGCATTCCACGCCGATACTGGAGAAAGCAACTCTCGCGACTCGTTTGTATTCGTGATTCATCCTAACATAGTGACGACTTAGAAATAGTGTCCGGTGCTTTGTGAATTTTCTGAGGGCAGCTCTCTTGCCAGATTTCAAGCGACGGAGTTCGCTCGATTTTCTTTGAAACGTGTCTGTCTATGACATATGCCAGAACGTTGGAAAATGTTTGAGCGGCTGACTCGACATTGACTGTATCCAAAATCGTATCCCAATCGAAAAGCGAGAGTAACTCGGCGATACTGCGATGATTGGTACGAACAAAATCGTAGGAAACTGTGCCAGGTGGGATTTCGAAATCATGTTGCAGCTTTGAGCGTAACGTGACCAGTAAAGGCGGTCGGGTGGAATGTACAGATCGCCAGCTTTGATCGACGTCCAAACTTGTTCCAAACGAGTCCAAGAAGGGTTTTCAAGAGCCTTTGTTTTAAATTTTGTACTTAGAGCAACTATTATCGGCATTTCTGTCACATCGAAATACCTCGTAATCTTTGCCGAATACCTGACAAGAGAGTGTGCGTGAATCCAGCCAGGTCTCCGTGAGCACGATGATGGCGTAGCTCTCGTCCGAAGTAGCTATGCGGAAATGGTCGACATCGCTGTTAATACCACAGACATTCTAGTAGTAAATGACGATCTCGTGATAGCAATCGGGAGCATGGATGTTTGAGCGTGATGGTGCGAGTGAGGCAGCCGAAGTACCGATGACATAACTAGAATGCGAGGCAATATCAGGCAAAGGAGAAGCTAAATCGTGAATGTACTTGCCTGCTAAAGAAGGTTGGAAGACCCCCGGTGTGCATCTGACCTCAGGGCCGAGACGTCTATGCTGAACGGGGCTGGAATTGGCGCGACTGAGGCAGAGGAACCGGGGGCTTCCAAAGTGCTTTCCACGATGCGTCTGGGATGTGATTTGCGCTGATACGTCTCTAAATCGGGTTACTCTTCGTACAAGCTGGAAGTTAGAAGATATTCAGAAAGCGAAAAGCTGGAATAACACGCGTACTTGCCTGAGGTAACAGGCTGGAAGACTCTGGCAGCGGGAACAAACAGTGGGAACAGAACTGACGATCGATTTTTGAAAGTGGTACAACTGAGACGAGAGCAGAGGGGGCTTCCAAAGAGCCTTGTCGCGCGCATCCCGGTGTTGAAAAATGACTGAGAGAAAAGGAAAGCAAACTTGAAAATGTAACACCTTTTGAGGCAACGTTAACACCCAGGTAACCCATAAGCATTAGCATATGCAGTACATCAACCCTAAATCTGCATTTCAGATGCTATAAGCTTTATATTAGCATTATATCAGCATCTTAAATGCTATATGTTATAAAGTTGGATTTCCAATGGTATTTAAATGCTTGTAGCCTGTAAGCATTTCGAATGCAAAATAGCATTAATGAAGCATTGTCATAGCATTGCAGTTAGGCAGCCGTATATTGGGCCAAAAGCGGCATTTATTCTGCATTTAAAGCGACATAAATGCGTGATAGGCTGCCGTAAAGACGCTTTGGAACTGCTTATTGGTTACCTGGGCAGCTTCTCTATGAACGACATGATCCTTGCACGGCTGGTGAAATGCTTCAAAAAGGAGTTAAGTTCTATTATTCTAACATACAAGCAACAATACACTAACATCTTAATCTAAAGTTAATTAAAGGTAAAGCTAATTATTTTAACGCACAAGCAACAATACAATAACATCCTTATTTTAGTTCGAGAAGACACACGCAGCCAATTCTTGAAAGACTCCTGGTAACTGACGACTACCCAATGATTTCATCATCTCCAATCCACTCAAGAAATTGCAATGTTTTGTGACATAGTGGACGGATTATTATGATATGACAGGCAATTGATGGAGATGCACTGGTACAGATGCATATGACAGAAAATTTGATGAGCCTCCTTCCCAAATCAATTACTCGGACATGTCTATTCAAGAAGTTAATTTTTAATGTTCTCATCTTCTTAACAATATCTTCGATAACTTAATGAATGCTTCTGACAGCAGTGTTGAGAAATTAACTAGAATTTCTGGAGTCAAGTTTTCCCAGCTCAGTACCTATATCAACCAAGGTCATCGAAAGTGTTGTCATCTCAATCCCCACGACGAACGGGGATCTGCACATCATCGGAGCCTATTTCTCGGGTCGAGAAGGCGAACGATTTGGACACACTTTCGTCGCGATATCTGCACGCTCACTAGACGAGCGGAACCATTTTTCGTAGTTGGGGACCTTAACGCCCGTCACCGCAATTGGAACTGCCCGAAGGCTAACAAGGCTGGAATATTACTGTGTCAGGAAGCAGCTACCCGAAACTTTTTCATCCACTTCCCTGACTTCTTCACTTTCAGGCCTGCCGGTCGTGGTCGTCCATCTACGCTGGATCTGACTCTCTCTAATAACACGCTGAACATGACAAAGCCAATTAGTTTGAACGAACTGTAATCGGACCATCTCCCGGTTACGTTTGACGTTAGCCTCTCAGCCCCAACCGTTCGAATGACACCAAAAGTCCGATGCTACGCCCGTGCCAACTTGATAGACCCAGTAGTTGTTGGTCTGAATAACGAAGCAGAGATTGACGCTGCAATAGAGCTTCTGACTACAACTATCACGGATGCTGAGTCTGTTTCGGTTCCTGAAGTCAGAAAACGCACCAACCAAACCGCAACTATTGCTGAAAGCATTCGCAGACTTATCATTGCGTAATAAACGTCGCCGGCAGTGGTACAGAACTAGAGATCCCTTTTATCAGGACGAAGTAACGTCACTAAATCGGAGGATACGAGAGGTGTGCGACCAAGCCAAATTTAGCAAATTTAAGGAAACATTGCGTACGCTAAACGACGATCGAAACACACTCTGGAGAATCACCAAGGCACTGCGAAAATCCACCAAACATAGCCCACCTTTGCGACAAGGAGATAACATTATCGCTTCCCCGGTTGAAAAAGCGCAGCTATTGGCCACGAGTTTCGCACGAACACACTCAAATCAGGTGGCAGACGATGCAGATACTGTTGCTGCGGTAAACGAGTCTATCGCACACATCGACCACACTCAACTATCTGGTACTCACCCATGGCTGGTTCACCCAAAGGAAGTGGCTCAGGTCATTCGAAGACTTAAATCCAGAAAATCCCCTGGTCAAGACAACATCCGGTGTCCTCAAGAAATTGCCTCGAAAAGCTCATATATTCATCGCCAAAATCTTTTCCGCCTGTATTCGAATTGGGTACTTTCCCCCCAGTTGGAAACATGCAGTTGTGATTGCCATCCCGAAGCCTAAAAAAGATTCAACGGACCCATCCAACTATAGACCAATAAGTCTGTTACCCACTTTTAGCAAACTATTAGAGCGAATAATCCTAAAGCGAATCGAGCAGCACCTGGAAAACTCAAGGATTATTCCTGATGTGCAGTTTGGATTCAAAACAGGGCACGCTACCAAACACCAACTTGTTCGCCTTGTAAAGGATATACGTACCAATTTTTCACAAAGCATATCGTCTGGCATGGTGCTATTGGATGTAGAGAAAGCATACGACTCTGTATGGCAGGAGGCAATCCTGCAAAAAATGTTTCTGGGGAGCTTTCCCCTGTCTATTTGAAAATCATCCGCTCTTTCCTGCAAAATCACTCCTATCATGTGTCAGTCAATGGATGCATATCAAATCGGCACCTAATACCATTCGGTGTCCCGCAAAGTGCTGTTCTAAGTCCCACGCTTTACAACATTTTCACCGCTGACCTAGTGATGATGTGCGATACTTTCTCTTCACTGACGATACTGGATTCGTCGCATCGGATTCTGATCCCGTCATTGTGACCACCAGGCTGCAAGCGGCCCAAAACGCCATTGAAATCTTCCAGAAACAGTGGAACATAAAGACCAACGCAGACAAGTCGCAAGCAGTCTTTTTAACACGCAATCGAAGCCTACAAAAACTTCCGCAAAATGAGATCTCCATGTGGGATTCCATTGTCGGATGCTGCTAGATATCTAGGGCTTACTCTGGACCGCAAACTTACGTTTGCCACCCACATCAAGCACACTTTGAACAGGTGCGATAAGCTCACAAGGATGTTCTACCCGCTCATCAACCGGCGCTCACACTTGGACATCAACTCAAAACTGCTGCTGTACAAGACGGTGTTCAAGCCGTCAATGACCTACGGTTTCCATGCGTGGTACAATTGTACTTCCACCCACAAGAAAAAGCTTCAGGTGAAGCAGAATCGAATTCTCAAGATGATGCTCAACCTGGATCCTCTGCACCCAACTGACGACGTCCACAGAACAGCTGGAAAAGATCGACGATTGGTTCCAACGTGTTCTTCTAAAGTTCTTGATGGGATGTGCCACCTCAGCAAACCCTCTGCTGGAGCGTCTGACTGCGTAGACTGTGATAATATAATATGCATATGTTTCAAATTAACTTTCCTTTAACTATCCTTTTCCTATGTTCAAGTTCAAGGTTTTTTTTTAATTTTCGCATAAATCGCCCAATCGTTTCTCAAACAATGTGTAGCTACCACTAATTCGTTTTTTGTGTGGTAAAAATAGCTGCTGAAAGGTATCCCATATCTCGGCTCAGGAAAATTGTTGTTCATTTGAATGGCTAAAATAATGCAAAAAAAACTAAACTAAACTAAACTAAACTAGAATTAGAATTAGTCTTAAAATTGCCAGAATTATTTTGTTAGTTGGGGACTGTTCATAAACCACGTAGACCAAAATTTAACAACCCCCCTCCCCTCCCCCCTCCCCCGTAGTAGACTTTCGTAGACTTATTCCAAAGCCCCCCCTTAAAGTCTACGTAGACTTCATCATATTGATTTTTTTTAATTTATGGAAAATGTTCTGCAATATGTGGCTGTGGCGGTTTGAGGAAAGGTTTATGAAATAAAACTCAAACAATAAGGTTATTCAGTTTTTCCTTTTTAGTTTGTTTCATAAAAATACTGCATAAATAAAAAATAACAACAATCAATTATGCAAATGCTAAAGATGCCCACACCATGGCTGCTTGAACCAATAATTAAAGTTCACATCAGCGGCGGTTAACGGAAGAATTCTGGAGGAATTATTTCTTGGATATCAAGTCCAATGATTTCGACAAAACGTGATTCTATCCATAGAACTTCCGTAGCTCCGTTCTCGTCAACATCACAAAGAATTCTTCCTGGCGTTGCTACAGAATCTTGAGTGGCCTTATTTGCTTCGACAAAATATCTGCCTTGTGAATGCTTTTGCGTTGATCTGCGTTCACTTTTGTCGCTAAATGCAGTCCACAATAAAAACATATGCGGCTATTTTTGTTTTCACTTTAGATATTAAGTTCAGTTTATTTTCTTTGAAAGTTTTCCAAAGCAAGTTAACGTTTTTCCAAGACCTCTTAATGTATTTTCTACTTTGTCCCACATGCGCTAAAACCCTCTACTAAATGTTTGTCATATGGGAGCAAGTTAACTATCAAATGTCATTTCATTCACGTATAAATAAAAATACTCAATGCCCCAGTAGCATACTTGTTGCAAAGAAACTGCAATGTGACTTAATTAAGTCACAAACAAATTTCTGAAACTAATTATGACAGAGATGTGTTGCATGGGTGGTTGACATCATAAACTTACTATTGAGTTGGTACCATGCATTCGAGCTATCGATGATCGGGTAAACGTTAACCTACAATGCTCATTTTTGGCAGTATGGTGCATCACTAGATGAAGCACCATACTGCAAAAAATGAGCGTTGTAGGTTAACGTTTACTCCGTGCTTGGAATAGGGTCTCAGGGTGCTTAAGCCGTTCCCCACCCTAGATATAAATCTATTATTGTGAAATAATCCATCGGTATTTTTGAATAATGTGTAAATTTTGTTTTCGTGCTATTATTTTTGTGTCCGAAATTTAACGTATACAGTCTTTAGATGTGGGGATGCTAATATGAAGATAGTCTATATCACGTAATATAGGTTGTAGTGTGAACGGAATGTTATGCTCCATTATTAAATTAGCTGCATATTATGCTGATTTGATGTATTGCTTCAATTTTTACAAAGTTCAGGGCTCGAAACTGTGTGCAGTGCATCTCTAAGCAAACTTCTTGAAACTGGAGCTCAATCCAGGACTAAGATAACCTCGACTCATAGAATACATAAATTAAATTTAGAACGCAACCAGTAAAATCCAAAATTTGTACTTTTATTCGTACCATTAATATGTTGAAAATAAACATAATATGATTATACGTTCAAACATCGATGTCAGTTCCCATGTAGTACATTACGACCTTTATTAGTTGTTGTGACTTGATTATGACTTAGCAAATCATATATCTGATATCTCAACGGAATGGCAACAAGTGTGCTACTAGGGTTGGTTTTAAACATAGAATATGTTAGTAAGAAAGCAAGTTTATGTTTGCGGCCAAAATAAATAAATTTTATGTTTCGATTTACCTGGAATATGTTTGTTATGACGGTATTTTTCTCTGCGTGGAGGGTATGAATATCCGTTTTATAGAGAGAAAAAAATGTCTACGTGACTTTTGGTATATCCCATCCTCCCCCATCGTAGACAAACGTATACTTTTTCGAAACACCTCTCCCCCCTAATTGTCTACGTGGTTTATGAACAGCCCCTTGACGAATTTGTTTTATTACATTTTCAGGTGGTCCACAACGATTAAACACAAACCGAACAATCCACCGGAAGGGCAAAAAACGCCTCATCGCAAGAGTTCCCTGCAGTATTTTACCTCTCCGATGCAGCAATTGCAATCGTCTCAGCAGCAACAGCAGCAGCAGCAGCCACAACAGCAGCAACAACCGCAGCTGCAAAATTCCTCATCTTCCCATACTCATCTTCAAGCGATTCCACTTCAATACTACGGACATGGTCACAACCCGAATGCCGGAACTGGTCACAATAATAATTACAACAAAAGTTCGTCCTACCCAAACTTTGCCTCGAATCTGTCCAGCGGCGGTGGTGGTAGTGGTGGCTCCGGAAGCAACATCAAACACCACGTGCAGCATTTACAACAAGGACAGGGACAGCATCAGATCCAGCAACACCCGTCGCAACAACAACAGCAGCAGCAGCAACAACAGCAGCAGCAGCAACAACAACAGCAACCCCAAACACAACCGCAACAACAGCAATCACATCATACCCAAACACAGCACGTACCGCACGGTAACTTTATGTATCATCGACACTCGCTGAACAACATTTCCGGACATCAGCATCAACAACAGTTCCTACAGCAATTACAAAACCAACAGCAGCAACCCCCGCTGCTTCCGTCGATTTTCCTCACCGCAATGAGTAGTGGTGGTGGTTCTCACCCAAACAAGGGTAAATCTCAACCAACAGATACTACTGGTTCCATCGCCGCAGATGCGACGGTCCCGAAATCCAGTCCAGTGGATCTGCTGGGCACAAGTAAAAGCCAAACCAACAGCATCGGCGACATCAACAGCCGGCTGGAATTTCTCTGTCTGCAGATGACCGAGCAGGCAATCAACTAAAAAGCGCTTGCGCAGCACTAGCAAGGATATTGTAGTGGCTAGTGGTAATTGTTATTAGGAAGGTTTGTTTATTTTAGGAACCGATCGTAGAACGATGCATGCCTTCTCTTCAGGCATGCAAAAAAGACGACGATAGAAATTGTAGTTTTTTTTTCAATTCTTGACGCTCTTCAAACCCTATAAGCTTAAAACATACAAACAGAAAATGGAAGTAAGCTAATTCTTAGAAGCAGAAAACAAGCGCAACCTATATTTCGATAAAATACTATAAATATAATCTATTTAACCCTCTCTCTCAAATGCGATATGGAGGCAAAATTTACGCAAACGTACGAAAATTTCTCATTAATGGTGTTGCAATATTTCCTTAGAGACAGGATTTGATTGTTTATCTATTTGTGTCTGTTTACACTAACTTTCTGACTATAGGCTATAGACAAGGACGGCAAGTAGGAAACGAACGAAGGCAAGATTAAGTGTAGAAAATTTTATTCAGCTAAAGCGGGTATACATTTGAAAGTGGTAGTATTTGTTGTTTTCATTTTTTGAGTCCTTTTTTTCTGTCGTATGAAATTATTTAAGTTTTTTTAACTACTTAACACTCGTGCAAACCCAAATTTAGATGTAATTCTCTCTTTATACAAATTGAGCCAATAAATCACCAGGCGCATTGACTATTGTGGCCACAGAGAGAATTAGATTAGATATCCATAGTCTTTCTTAATTAAAAAAAAAAAAAAAGGAAACCGAAAACTAAGGCAGTTTTTAAGAAAGTGATGGCAAACAAAAACGAAACGAAATCGTGATTATGATTGTATATTGTAACCAGAGTAGAATGTTATTATTATTATTTTTTCTTCTTTTCTCGTGAATACGTGCTACAAAGCGTGCTGTCGTGAATTTGCAGTCATGTATTTATCGAAATTCCGCAAATGTGAAAGCCGAAAAAAGCAGAATTAAGTTCACCTATTTATTATTGCAGAGAAGTTCATTCAAATGTTTGTCGTCTGATTAATATTTTGTGTACATATTTTGAAACAGATTACGTCGAGCGGACTTATTTCGTAGAAAAAATATTTATTTTTACCATTCACCGGAACAAAAAAAAATATTAAAATTAAAATAACAAAGCATGTAGGAAGAGATGTTCAATTGTTTCATTGTAGATCAATCAAGCAGCGACATGTCTTCGAAATTTAAATCGAGGCAGAAAAATATAAAGAAAGTAAACAAAAAATTAGTGTTGTTATGTATATTTATTGATAAACGAAAATATCATCGTTTTGTTCTGTTTTGTTTCTTTGATGCTGTGTCCACAATATTGGAATAAGCACATACACTATTAGGCGTACTACTAACACTGAGGTATGATAATATAGCTGCCGGACGGGTCAGTGAATCAGTTAATGTTTTGAATTACTTTTCGATCGTACTATATAACAGAAAGAAAAAAAAACTTGTGAACACAGGGATGTGTAATGAAATTGAACAACTTTACTAACTTAACGCAAAGAAGGGCAAGCAAACAGTGATTTCGTCGCAAATTGTATTCGGGCCAATATGGTGTGTGCCTGATGGATTATAAACTAGAAAGTAAAAGTGCCGGGGCAAGATGACGCGACTACGAACGAATGAGCGAATGACGACGGGTTGAGATGAGCGGGATGTTGTGTATGAATAAATCAATTAAATTATTACCTGCTAGAATGGGAGCACGACGCAAACCGAGCAAGCCGAGCGCAAGAGAGAGGTAGATTCAACAAGTTTTATGTAGTGGAGTTTTTATTATGAAAAAAATAATGGAATAAAACAAATCTAGTAATGGAATATATTTATTTTTGAGCCAATTCAGATGTTGATCTGTTGTTTTTATCCAGAATATCCGATGGATCCTCACACACAAGACTCGTCGGTAATATCGATAAACGAACACAACATTACGGGATGCAAGGTTTTCTTCATAAACATTTTTACTTTTCACAGGATTATTCGGCGTTTATTGAAGCAAAAAACGGAGTGTCACTTCGAGTTGTCTCCCCTGATTGTTATCTCTGTTACGTAGATCGAATATTAAACTTTCTAGAAAACGAATTTTTTCCTGCTGTTTTTTCTTTGTGATTTCTATTTTTACATTGTTCTTGTTTCGTCAGCTAGGTCGCTTTTGTTTTAGCAGCCATGGACGAGTTGTAAAATAATGTGCGATTTACGGAGCGGATTAGCCAGTCATATTGGAAGTGGTTAATTTCGTCAATTTCGTTGATGAAATTGAAGCTGCATACCGGATAGCTGAGGAAAAGTCCTCTCCTCGTAAAGTTCAAGTCTAAGCGGTCGATGTTGACCGCCAACCAGGGTTGCCACATTATTTTTCGTTTCCATCTTTAATTTTTGCCAAACAAATCTTGTTTATCTATGTTTAACTGCCGATAATCTTGGCAAAAATCTTAGCTTCAAACTTTGTGTAACTTTTAAAAAGTAGAATGGAAACTTTTCAGGTGCCTGAATGCTTATACACTTCTTTTCTATAATTGCGATTGAGTTTAATGCAAAATAGAGCAGATATATCTGAGAATAGAATACATCTGTTTTGAAATCCGATATAAAACGGTCTTTTCAATAAAGCTTTAGTAAAAAGTTCGCAGTGAACTTTCTTAGCAAGAGAAATGCGTGCTCAATAGGCTTTAAGTGCATTATCGGTTTCCCTACATCACACTACAGCAAAAAGCATTTTCTTTCTACTGGAAACAAAACCGGTGTTCTCTGGGGAAATCGATCATTGCACTTAAGCTCTTCTGACTGGCCAGTAGTGACATTATAATGAATCATAAAATCTGCCAAAGAATGCGGAATAAGTAGAAAGTTCACAATCAACTTTCTTAGCAAAGGAAAATCCAGCTTCCCATCTGCTCGTTTGAAATACAACAGTTTTCTCCAACAAGTCTCCAAGTCTTCCAATTATTCTACCTCGATGTCCTTACAGATGATTGCCGTCCTCAGCTAGCGATACTCATTTTAGATGACACCTGTTTCTCACCGCTTTCAAAGAAGATCGGGTATAGTTTAATGAGTTTAATAATCGAGTAGAAGTCCTTCAAAGGGTGCGGCTTCTCTGTGTCAACGTTCGATGCAATAGTCAGAACTGGGTCGTTCAGATCACAGCGCTTAATGATCTGTTTAATCAACTCGGAATATAAAGCACAGCAGATCAAGCCTCCTTCCTGGTATCATTAAGAGTTCCGGATCCAAACATTTATCCTGCTGCTTATCTGATATTGCAGTTTAAGTATCAGACTCATAAATATTTGCATGGATAACCATTAGCAAGAATTCCTGAGCCTCTGCCTGGAAGATACGATTCTCTTTTTTGATATAGGGTAATACATAGCTCAAGAAGTGGAAATGTGGTTCCGTCGTTAAGTCATTAAGATGATAGAGGCTGCGCTGTGCGGTTTGATTGTTGTCGCAGTTGGATTAGAACGCGAAAAACAACACGAGATCTGAAATCCGTTCCAAATTCCTTTTGACAACTGATTCCAACGACAGCAATCTGGTGGCAGATGGATGCAGAACTTTCAAAGTCTTCAATTTCAAGATACTTTGTATCATCTAGGATTCCTTGGATCGTATCGGAGTGGTTGGACTGTGTCAGGTTCAAAGGCAGCTTTCCACATACGTAGCTTGCACAAGAAGCCAGTACATTTGATAATTATAAAATGGGGAAAGTCACGTTTCAGCAGCTCTTGGCCGGATTTGACAGAACCCATTCTTACCGATGCTTCATCTGATCCACATCTCACTAGCCTTTTTTTTTATTTTAATCGATGCCATCGACCTGGAACTGTCTAACAACTCTAGGGTTTTTTTTTTTCATTAGGGCAAATCTACAATTGAGAGATTCTTTCCGGGCGCGCACTCTTTCATTCATAAACCAATCACCTTTACGTTTTTCATTCTACTATTTGTAGAGTATGCTTGCCAGCACTGTTGTGTTTCGATCTGTACTAAAGAATGCCTCGTAAGTTTTATAATGGCGCTGTAATGAATGAAAGAGAGCGAGCCTGGAGAGAATCTCTCAATTGTAGATACGCCCTAATGAAAAAAACCCCTAGAACTGCTCAAAATAAATATAGGTTTTCACATTGCAAGATTATACTAAAGATAAGACTTTCTGGAAAACTATACGAATTCCTGCAAACATCTTACACAAAATTTAAAAAATAATTCTTCAAAACCCCTTGTCTAACATTCAGAATTCAATTGATGAGATCATGGAATTCGTGCAAAAAAGTCTTCTTGTGGGATTCATATGAGGATTTTCTTCTTGAATTACTTCTGGAATTATCTTATAGTTTTTGTGTAGTTCTTTCAGATGTTCTCCAGAGATTTTTCAAAGAATCACAAAACTTCACAAGCTCAAAGATTTCTCGAAAAAAAAATCATCACAAGAATGGAGGAATGTATACAAACTCCGAAAGAATATTTATAGAAACGCAAGAAGGAATATCTCAGGGAAGCTTTGAGAATTTTTCGTAGAATCATTGGGAAATTTATAAAATTTTCTTCTAAGATTATCTCAAAAAAATTATTGACAAACCATTTTGGGGCACACACGCCAACTGACTTTCAGACTGTCATCTGTCTCTGTACTGTTAGCAGGGGATGGATAGTCAAGAACAAAATGGATATAATTTTTGGTACAGGAAGCACCAGCACATCGGTCCAAGCTCCGTCCCAAGCCTCATGAATCGCCCCTAAAAATTTAATTCACATTTATCTATGTGAATTAAATTTTTGGGGGCGATCGTAACTTCTGTCAAATTAACAAAGCGAATCAAAACTAAAACAAAGATTCTTGTTCAGAAAAGCGGAAGAAGGTATTGCAGGGTGCAAGGTGTCAAGTACCCTTGTAATCAAGGGGTTTTACAACAGTGGGCCAATTGTAAATTGCTAGTTCCAATTGATTGTTGTTGTCAGTGTCAATTGTTTGTTTCAAGGGGCTTAAAACAGCACAATGAAAGTAAAATTGGAAAAGGTTTTATTCTAAAATTTACACACATTTTAAATTTGAGGTTCTTGAGTGGACAAGCAATTGTTAAAAATCTTGGTTTATCTCAAAAATCTGTAATCTTTACATACAGATATCTGTTTAAATAATATGAAAAAAATCTGAGTAAATCTAGATAAATCTGTGCATGTGGCAACCCTGCGCCAACTCGGACGAACTGATATTCCATTATGGAATCGAATTTGATCGAAAAATAGCTCCAATTTTTCTGAGCCCTTGCATATCACGGAGAAAAAAATAAAGTCATATCAATAATATTCCGGTCCAGATCAAGCATATTTGTGCATTGACTTTTATATAATACTTTTTTGAGATTGTTTCACGCATAATACAATAGATTGAAGAATAATGGAAGCTTCAATTAAACAGAATTGATGATCTTATTAGAGCATGGAATAGGGTTGAATCAACCATATTATGCTAACATCAACAATATTCATTGTTGATGATTTGACAGCTCTCTGATTCTCATGATAAATTCAATAATGTTTATGTTTAATTTGACCTTATTTTGAGGGTTGAACTAATGGTATCGGATGGTTGGTTTAAGCATACACAGAGATTCGTTCAAATGATGTTATGGTTGGTTCCAAAAATCAAAAAAATCGTTAAATTTACGATAAAAGTTCCTATAATGGTGGTACTTTAGTGCAATATGTTCTAATTGGAACATTTTGCACTAAAATACCACCATTATAGGAACGTTTACTCAATTAGCACATATTCTTTGGATATTACGAAATTAAACAACATATAACAAGTTTATTGACTATTTGTACATTTATATCGCTCCTATGATAACACCGTTTAGTTCTACAAAATTGCACATTCTGTAATTTGCCGTATCATTTACATAATGGATGGCAATTGGCTTCGATTCTAATTCAAAAATGTGGTTAACAGCGCTCATATTGGGTGGGTAACAAAAATTCGATCCTTCCGTGACAGGATCTTTGTTGTTTGGTACGCTTCGCAAATCAACCGCCCTTTTTTTGGCCTATTGATCAGAGCTTGCGCCGTCCATTGTAGCCGCGGCAGATTACCGAGTGCAACTCTCGGTGGATCAGATGTCTGAAAATTTCTGCCTTTCAGCGGCGAGGATACTGGTGGTAATCCCTACGGAGTAAATTGAACATTACTTACTATTTTCCGGAATGAAAATGATGAGCAAATTACCGGAGACCGACGCCAGTCATTCAATCCTCGAATGCACTTGGTTCGGTCCGCTAGTCGCGGTGGAGGAAGAAGCGATCGACTTTTTCACGCTCGATCAATTGTAGCGCATCAATGTCGTACCCGTTAGCTGAAATCAAAATTCATTAAAACTACTTTAAAGAATAGTTAAAATTTGCTTACATACCTACAAACTCTTCGATGCCCGCCGCGGATAATCCAAACGATTTCAATAATTTTACCACTTCTTCGTCAACATAAAACTCTTCAACCAGAAATTAGAAGAAGAATTAGTATCTTCCATTTAATTCCAACTACCTTTGCTTATCTTCGACAGATACGCGTATTTCGTCTACAATGTGCAGACTTCTTCAGTGTCTCGTACTAATAACTCGACAGTACGAGACACTGAAGAAGTCTGCACATTGTAGACGAAATACGCGTATCTGTCGAAGATAAGCAAAGGTAGTTGGAATTAAATGGAAGATACTAATTCTTCTTCTAATTTCTAGTTACAGGTATTCCACTAAACAGCTCAAACCCTCTAGGATTCTTCAACCAGGTCGTCGTCCATGTCAACCGAGTGATCTGCCGCCGCCATGATATTTTTTTTCCTTTGCTTTGTCGTTGAATGCGGGTGGCAGCCACGAGCAGGGATACCAGATATTTTTTTTCAAATGGCTGTGATAAAAATTTGAAATGTCTGGGAATGTCTATAAAATTATACTTTTTTCGACGTTAACACGTAATAAGACAGCGAATTATGTCATTTTCGTTATACATGTGATTATGAAAACATTTCTGCATCTATTTCTTGGATTGTATGCAACCTTGCACTTTTGTTTCATATTTTTAAAGTGACACTGAAACTTGAAGCATTCGCGTAGATGACACAGTTTCTTTTTTTCCTGTAACGGTCTTCCAGTTTTGTATTTTAAAATCAAAATTTAGTTTTCATTTGTTAAATTCAACAGATATATATTCTGGCTCAACAATAACCATTGAATTACAATGAATAACAGAGTAAATTTTTCGTTGCATTAATTATAAAGTTGAATTCAAAATTTTTATTTCTATTTCATTAGTAAAAAACATTGTGTCATTGTACATTAAAAAGGAATTTATTGTAAATCAATTCTAGAGGCTGTCATTTTCGATTTATACATTTGTGTTTTATTTGAAAAAACCCCAAAAACCCCTCCATTTAAATTTCACGCTGATCGGTTCAGTAGTTAGGAAAATTTCGTAATGATCAAATATTCCAAACGAGGTGAGATGGAAAGTAAGAAATTGTAATTCTTGCATGAGTGTGTGTCCTCATAGTATGATGCGAACGGTTGGGCAGATGTGTACCATATTTTAATATGGTGTCGTGAGTGATGTATATCATTATGGTCATATGAATTATTTTTCCATACAGTGCTTCTTCGGTTTGTCAGTGATTATCTCTTGACTTTCAGGGAAGCTCTCTCTTGATCTTCTGCAAGGCTCTTTGCTGAAATTCTGGAAGGTTTCCTCCTGAGCTTTAGTCAAAATCCCTCATGAACTTCTTGCCAGTCATTCCTTATTTTCTTCGAAATTTACATTTAAGAACCCAACCTTACCGTCCAGACACATTTCGTAAGTTTTTTCATGAACAGAGTTACTTTCTAAACTTCTAATAAGTCCTATCCTGAACTACGAGGATTTTTTTTTGCAAAACTCTGGGAAAATACTCTCCAGAATTTCTTGGAAAATCTTCATAAAGCTGTTAGAAGTTTCTTCCTGTACTTCTGAGAAGTTCATTTCTGAACTTTCGAGATGTTATTTTCTGATCTTCAGGTGAGTATTCTCTTGAGCTTTGGGGAAGTTTGTTCCAGAATTTTTGAGAAATTTGTGCTTGAACTACTAGAAAGTTACTATACTTCTGGAATACTTCTTCCTGATTTTATCAAAAGTATCTACTTGAACTTCTGGGATTTCCCAAACTCCGAGAAGTTTTCATTCTGAAATGCTGAAATGTTCGATTCGAAACTTTAGGGAAGCTCTCTAGCATTTCTGGGTAGTTCCAACTAAACTTTTGGTCTCTTCGGAGCTTCTCAGAAGTCCTCTTGTGCACTTCTGAGGAGTTCGTTACTGATTTTTTTGAAAATCCTTTTTGATCCTACAGGTTTTTCTGGAAATTTGGAGAAATTTTTCCCAGCGATTATTCTTTTTAGGAAAATTCCCTTAAATTTGTTCTAGAAGTTTTTTCTTGGACTTTTATCCCCTTCTGTACTTTAGGGAAGTTTTCTCCAGAACTTTGGAAAATTTGTAACGAAACTATTGGGAAATTCTTGCTCAAATAAGAAGAAAGAACACCTAATGCTCTTGGAAAGTTTAATTCTGTTTTCTAGAATGGTTTGTTGCTGAATTTAGATAAATCATTATTCTGAAATTCTGAAATGTTCTCCTCTGAGCTTTGGAAGAGCTGCCTAGCACTTCAGAGAAGTTTCTTCTCAACTTCTATGACGTATCGTCCTGAAATTTTTTTTGCTGATTTTTTGAGAAATAATAGGAAGTGACCTTCTTGGTTAGTTTCCGTCTGAAATTCAGGGAAGTTGTTTCCGGAACTTCTAGAAAGTTTAATCTTGAATTTCTGGGAAGAACTCTAAAACCTCTGAAAAGTTCCCAACTTCAAAGAAATCCTCTTCCCTAAACTTCTTCCTGAAGCTCTTATTAGTCCTCTCCTGAATTTTGGGGAAGTTCTGTCCTGAAATTCTGGTAATTATGATCTTGAACTTCGGTTATGTTAGGTCCTGAATTTTTGATGCTTCTTTTTGCTTGAAGAGCTTGCTCCCAATACTTCTGAGAAGTTTCTGCCTGAGAAGAAGTTTTTTTTCTCAAGGAATTCTCTTCCTGAACTTCTAGAAATTATCTTCCCTAAGATCTGGGAAGTCTAATTCTGAATTTTCTGGGATGTGTCCCATATTCTGGTATGTTTTTTTTTATAATTTAAGAAATCTAGGACTAATTTCATCATTCGAGGGTATATTTCTAAATCCCTCGTGCAAATGTAATGCAATGATGCGTTTGGTAGTACTTTGGGGGAAAAATAAGAGTTTTAAGATTTATTTCAATAGCTCATAACTTTTACTGTTGTTCTGTCCCCGAGTGGCAACCGACAAGCCTTTAGAGCAAATGTTAGGATCACAAAAGTAATAGTATTCAAACGAGAAAATAGAATCTACTGTTAGTTATTCCGACCCAAGGCCAAATAACCCGAGCTCCTAGAAAATATCCTACCACGTTTGCTAAGCATTAGTTGGCTGGCCTCACGCCACAAAAGCTTTGGCGATGCCCATATTTATTTCAATCGGTTCGTTTTGTTTTAATAGGATTTGACATGTTTGAAAATTGGAAATATCCTTTTTATCAAAATGCAACCCTAGAAGTGGAGAGCAATTTCGGCTAGAACCAAAGATGTGAAGAGAAGGTTTTGATAGGTCCGTAGGAGCACGGCAGGTTGTCAAATTGAATAGAATTATTTGAAAATGAGCGTAGAGCATGTTTGCAAAGCGGCATCCAATCCAGCAGACAATCTCTTGCCTAGCTACCACGGGCCCATTGTGTCTCCAAGTGGCTCACCACTTTTGTTTCTTCACGGATCTCTACTTAGAATGATACTCACGATATTTTAAAATATTTGACCAAAGCTTCTTACCGTACCTACCATACTGTTCAGATCCTCGTACGATTTAAATCCGAGCTTCAGAGAATAACTTTATTTGAAAATTTAACAAACATTTCGAATGTCTGTAAAAGTCTGCAACATTAACAAAATGTCTGCTAAATGTCTGCATCGTTAAAAAAGTCTGCAACAAAAATGAAAAGTCTGCAAATTTACAGACATGTCTGTAAATATGGCATCCCTGGCCACGAGGCTCAGTAGAGCTGCTATATGCCCTATTTAACCTTCCAGTATGAGTGATTCAACGATGGCTAAAATATTTACCTGCACTTAGTAATTCAGAAAAAGCACCAAAAAATGAAAAAAGTGCCACTAAATTATTAAGGCCTGTGCCAACAAATAATGTGTGATCAGCATTAAAAATTAGGAATGAGCAATAAAGATGAGAAAAGATCTTCGGATAATCTAATTAGACCGGTAAATCTATCAAACAGCAACAGCTATTAGTATATGTGCAATTAAATATGGCAGTATTTCCGCCAAATTATGTAATTTGAGCACTAAACTATTCGCATATGTCTTTTAATTTTGTTGGATTTTCCCATAAAAACAGTAAAATGAGCAATGGATAAATAAATATCCATTGCTCATTTTACTGTTTTTATGGAAAAATCTAACAAAATTAAAAGACATATGCGAATAGTTTAGTGCTCAAATTACATAATTTGGCGGAAATACTGCCATATTTAATTGCACATATACTAATAGCTGTTGCTTTATTTGACAGATTTACCGGTCACAATTAGATTATCCGAAGATCTTTTCTCATCTTTTATTGCTCATTCCTAAATTTTTAATGCTGATCACACATTATTTGTTGGCACAGGCCTTAATAATTTAATGGCACTTTTTTCATTTTTTATTGCTCAAATCTCTCTTTTAATTGATGATTAATTATGCTGCCATTCAACGATAAACACGGATTCAAATAATGACATGTATGCTTGATTTAAGCCTTTAATGGTTGATGTTCAATAACGTTGATTCAAATGAAATATATGCTTGATGTAAACATCAAATCATTTTCAAACAACCATTTAAATTAACTATGTCAAGAATATCTTCTAAGCTTGAGATAACTATGGCAAACGTTATATCAATCATGCATAATTTCTGTCCGTGATTCTCAGCTGCTTTACCAGTCTTTTGAAGCCTCCCTGCACAATCGCCCAATAACGTCCGTGGGCCGAAACTTTACCCTTTTCCCTGCGTCAATTGGGAGTTGTTTTGGTGTAAGGCGCCGACGCTAAATCCGGCCAAAACAGAGTGTTGGTCTACCTCAGTCACTACACTACACAGAGGAGCGGTACTATGCTGCTGTTATAAAGGCGACATCCTCTGCAGACACTCAAATCGATAGATTTCCGCATTGATAGTTTCAGTGGTGTAAAAAATGGTAAACTCCGTACCACAGGAACATATATCGACCAAACTTCTCTGCTTGAATCGACCTGTTTGCATCGCATACATCCTCTTCTTCAACGGCAGTGCAATATGGTAGACCGTGTTATGTATAAGTTGTGTTTTGATGTAAGGTGTTTTGATTAAATTACAATATCTCGGTCTTAACAGACCGGGACGGGTTTTTGAGTCCTCTTCGACATATGTCTCGCTGTCCATCAAAATAAATGCATCCGGTCGCTGCAAAACTCGCAAATACAACTTCCGGGGCCTTGTTGGTTCTGTTCTGCAATTTGTTTGTCGATTTTCTGCTTAAAGTAGGTCTCCAGGTTGTTCCGTTTTTCGATACGTTGAAGCATCCCGACGTGGATTCCCGTTTTATTGGCCAAATCACGTATCAACATTTCTAGGATTTTTTTTTCAATAGGGCAAATCTAACAATGAGAGATTCTATCCTCTCGCGCTCTCTTTCATTTATTACAGCGCCATTATAAAACTTTTATGGGATTCTTTAGAACAGATAGAAACACAACAGTGCTGGCTTGCATACTCTACAAATAGTAGATCGAAAAACGTAAAGCTGAATGGAATATGAATGAAAGAGAAAGTAATCAAAGAGAGTCTCTCATTTGCAGATTCGCTCTAGATTTATTTGCCCTTCCGAATTAGAGCTACCACTTTCTGACCCTGTTTAGGGTTCCTCTTCCTGGTAGTTCATCCAAAGAATAGTGTTCCCTAAACTTGGTTATGATGCATTTTACACTCGCGTGATGACAAGCACTTCGCCAATTGTCGCATATTTACACTGTTTTCACGTAGCCATGTGTCCAAAATCTTAATTTTTCAGTATTTTTCAGTTCGCGACATTTTGAAAACGAAGAATCTAAACCGTGCAAACAAGTAAACAAACGAAAGATGACAAGCATACGCACAGCATGCTATGATGAACACATTAGAACAATTACAAATAAAACGCCTCCACGAAAGAAGAAGATCCACGCGTCCAAAGAAAGCACTTAATCCGATTTCCGGACGGATTTCTTCACCTTCTTTGCTATCGAGCACCTTAATCTGTTCGAGCCCGATAGGAAAGAATGAAGGCTAAGTCGGGGCAAGATCATCACCTTAAGGACATATGGGATCAAGTCCCTATCACTTCGAAGTTTTCTGAACACTAACCTGAAATACTTTGAGGACTTCCGGCGTGAAATTTTCAAGAACTGTTTGCACCACTGGAGCATCGTTTGGTTAGCAAATTCAGCGTTGTTTGTTTTGTTTTGTTTGTGATTTTTGGTCTAAAAAATCGTGAAGTGATAATTAACCTAACCTATCAATCATATGGAAAGAGGTCTCCCTCTAGTTTCACCTTAAAGATATAGTGGCGAACCAGCCCAGGAGGCTAAAAGCCACAATAATAAAGAAAAAAAAAAAAAAAAAAAAAAACCTTAAGGATAAAACATTTTTTTCATGTCTAGTAATCATAATAAATTCATTCTATAATTGTCTATACTAGTTCTTAAAACTTTTTCCTATAACGTCAAAGTTGACTGCAGTGCAGTTTTCTTAACGGAGCAAGAAATCCATCCATGGAAAAATGCAATTGCTTTCATGTGAAAAATGAACATATAAATGGGTTAGACTACATTAAATACCACATCACATACCAAGAACAAAATTTGGAAATGTTTATTTTTTATAACGATTTTTCAGGAGCGACGAAATTTATGCGATGCAGCTATTTGAGTCCAGAAACGACTTACAAATGATTTAAATGATTGCAGAATCATGGTTCTATCACAGAAAGACTTTCGACTTCATCATATTTACCCGTGTAAAAACATGGCTTCCCTCGAGACACCAAAAAGGGAAAAATGGGTGTTTATTGGCCTCAGAAATATTTTAAATTCCAGTTCCAGTTTGATTTTTAGGAGCTTTTTGGGTTCTTTAATAAATGTGCTCGATCATTGAAACGAATTTTCTGAAAAAACTTTTCTTCAAATAGCGGTAACGCTTTGGAAGCTTGTGGAAAAAGTTTTTTAGCTAAAATTTAATGCTATCCAAACGACCGACTCATCGAACTGTTTTTTCTAACAGCACTACTACCTGCAGCCTCCCAGATAGCGGAGCCTAGTACAATTGAAGTAAATTGAAGTAGCTTATTCCCCGTTCCTACTTCAATCGTAATTCCCGTGCTAGTACAATCATAGACTAACTCTAAGACCAGTAGGTCCCGAACAAATACGATTTTTTTCTTGGCTCAGTCAGTACTAGCACATCGGTCCCAAGCTCGGTCCCAAGCTTAATGATTCGCCCCTAATAATGAACTCACACGAATACACTCTCAATCATTCTGTCAAACTAACACAGCAAATCAAAACAAAGGCGCAAATATTTATGTACAAGTAGGTGCTGGCTTCAAGGTGCACTTCGGACCAAGGGGTTCTACAACAGTGAACCAATTTCAAATCGCTAGTTGCATATTGATTGTTGGTACAATCATATTTCAATTGCCCTTCAGATGTTACCACCGATGGACTTGAAATCATCGCCAACATTTGATTAGGGCGAATTTGCTTTTGTAAACAAACACTTTGTCTGCAATTTTATCGGATGATGAAGGCAATTCCTTCAAATTGAATATATCAACGGATAGATACAAAGCTCCTCTTTCTTAAAGAGTCCTTAATTTGTTTTTGTGACCTTTTGTTCAAAAGAAAATGACTACGAAAGCCATTGTTTCATTGTTTAGCAGATTTGCCTTAATCTAATGTTGACGCTGAAATGTCAAAATAGTTAGTGGTGAAGTACGGATCATTTCAAAAGTGGTTGGATTAAGGTGGGGGATGACTTCGTTTACCTTGGAGTTTTGCAAACGGTAGAAACAACTTTAGTCGTCAAATACGAAGGCGCATCGTCAGTGGAAGTCGTGGTTATTGTGGATTCCAGAAGAAACTACAGTCAAAAAAGATTCAACCCGCTCCATATGTACCATTTAAAAACGCTGATATTCATCTCTACCGGCATGAAACTTGGACCATGCTCCAAGAGGACTTGCAAGCACTTGGCGTATCCGAGCAACGCCTGCTTAGGAACATCTTCGGCGGTTTGTGGCGGCGAAGTATGAATCACGAGCTCGCTCAACTCTGGAAGGATACGCTGGGCAGGGCATGTTGTAAGAATGCCGAATGACAGCCCTGCAAAGATGATGATCGATTTAAATCCGGCTACTTCAAAAAGACGTGAAGCGTAGTGCGCTTTTTTGGTAGACTGGGTACTGAACAATCTGGCGAATGTGAACGAACCCTACGGTCAACCTGACCCTTCTATTCAACATCCCAGTGATTTCTGGTAGAAGTTCAGGGAACTCTGGAGGTAGCAATGCCCCACTCTACCCCACAAAGCACATACAAACCACGAGCAACAATAGTATAGGACCTAGCAGCAAAAAAATCGACACGTCACATCCACGTGAAAGGCACGTAATTTTCGTCCACTGCCAAAATCAGTAATAAACACGTGGAATTCACGTAAGAGCTACGTGATTTCCACGTAAATTCACGTGATTTTTCACGTACAATTCACTGGCACGTAATGTTTACCTGATTTTACTGAAGAATATTTGGTTACGTGTACAGGTGGAAGTTACGGGAAATTTCACGTGAAAACAACGTGTCGATTTTTTTGAGTGTTGTAAAGGGCGATACGGTCAAAATTTGGTCAATATCAACTTGACGTATTTCTTTCAATTTTGCATTTAAAAAACCTGAACATTTTGAAGGTGTGTGTGTGTAGAATGTTGCTCCTATTTTGATTTTGGAATTCACTCTTCAGTTGTCAAAATGCCGTCCAAGCAAGAAGAGCAGCGTATCAAAATTTTGCTCGCGCATCGCGAAAATCCGAGCTACTCGCACGCAAAGTTGGCAAAATCGCAAAAAGTTGCCAAATCAACCGTTACAAATGTAATTAAAGTGTTTGGGGAACGTTTGTCGACAGCCAGGAAGTCTGGATCGGGGGGAAATCGAATACCGGAAGCCGCTGAGACGACAAAGAGAGTTGCCGGTAGTTTCAAGCGAAACCCTAACCTATCTCTCCGAGATGCCACAAATAAGCTGGGTGTATCGTCTACAACCGTGCATCGAGCCAAAAAACGAGCCGGACTATCGACTTACAAGAAGGTAGTGACTCCAAATCGCGATGATAAACAAAATACGATGGCCAAAGCGCGATCCCGGAGGCTGTACACGACGATGCTGACGAAGTTTGACTGCGTGGTAATGGACGACGAAACCTACGTCAAAGCCGACTACAAGCAGCTTCCGGGACAGGAGTTTTATACGGCAAAAGGAAGGGAAAGGTAGCAGATATTTTCAAGCACACGAAACTGTCAAAGTTCGCAAAGAAATATCTGGTTTGGCAAGCCATCTGTACCTGTGGCTTGAAAAGCAGCATTTTCATAGCTTCCGGGACTGTCAACCAAGAAATTTACGTGAAAGAGTGTTTGAATAAACGTCTGCTGCCTTTCCTGAAGAAACACGGTTGTTCCGTACTGTTTTGGCCGGATTTGGCATCATGCCATTACGGTAAAAAGGCCATGGAGTGGTACGCCGCCAACAACGTGCAGGTGGTTCCCAAGAACAAGAACCCTCCCAACACGCCAGAGCTCCGCCCAATTGAGAAATACTGGGCTATTGTCAAGCGGAACCTAAAGAAGACCAAAAAAACTGCTAAGGACGAGCAGCAGTTCAAGGCAAACTGGCTTTCTGCGGCGAAGAAGGTGGACAAGGTGGCTGTAAAAAATCTGATGGCAGGGGTCAAGCGTAAGGCCCGGCAATTCGGATTTGGAAAAGCGGAAGCCTAACTGAATATTATACTAATTGAACTTGAAAAAGAAATTTAATTTGATTTTTTAAATAAACGATTTCACCGATTTACACGCGTTTTCCCTTGACCAAATTTTGACCGTATCACCCTTTAAACAATGTTATGCCAGGCACAGACATACAACGTACAGCGTTGTACTCCTTTAGTCTAGTACGTGTTTTTCGGTACTGGATTATAGTGTTTTACAGTTCGTACAACGGTCAGCGTTGTATGTCTGTCATAAGTATTAGATGGCACATTTCTTGAAAAGTGTTAACGTGTTATAACGTTTCAAAATATCTTCAATAAGATCGATGATACGTCTTCACATGTATTCACACATAATCCATGTATTTTGTTCCAGATTTTTGGTAGAGTTTGTTTAAATTTTGATATTTATTACACAGTTTAGTTTAGACGTTCTTTCCAAATGTCAAATTAACAAGAATATTTTTTTCAGGCTCATTAAAATTTTCAAAAATGTCATGGAATTGCAGCAAACTTTTCAACAATTCAATAATATTTTAAATGGAATAAATAATTTAAAAAACTTTTATGATGTTCAGTGAATTAATATGTAGATCTATATATAAAGTTAATGGACACGAAATCAATATAATAATGTTCAAGGTGTTCTGAAGAAGTTTAGATACTTAGAAATTCTGTAAACTTTTTTGTACCTTAGTATCAAATGGTGATTTAATTCTTATAAGCTTAATTTGTTTCGTTTAGTAATCAGCACAAGTACCCTGAGGTATTCTTGAAAAGAGTTAATATATTGCTGGTTTCCTGCTTTTCTGAGATGCTTGTTGAATTAAATCTTTTCAAGATCTTGATTTTCTTGGTTAAAAAGTGCTTCGATTTATTTGTACCACCATTGGATTGGCCCTTCGCTCTACAGGGTGAGTAGGAATTCCAGTCAGTGAAATATGTGGTCATAAAAATGAGAATGAATTTTAATTTTCAATGTTCATGCTGGTTGGTATGTCTCTGACATTTGTCTTAATTTAGTTCAGTTCAAATCTTTCTCCTTTTGCCCTCAATATCAGCCGCCTGCGTTTCTGGAAACCCTCACAGCACGATATCTTGAGGCATATTATTCCATATTTTCACCAAACGTTTCTTTAAAGTTTCCACGGTTAGTCCTTTGGGTTTCCCCCGTTTGTCCACACACTTAGAAAATATTAACGAACTCGGTTCAATTTCAACCGAGTTCTTATCTGCTGAACGCTTGGTAGTCTGTTCGGTTCAAAATGGAACATCCGAGTTCTCGTAAAATTTTTACTTTCTCACAATCTGTCAAATTTACCGAAAATCTCGGTAGACACAAATAAATTTAATCACCAATAATTGAACTTCGGTTAACTCAAACAAACCGACTTTTCTGTTACAGTGATGGAACTCGTTTTTTTGGCAGTGCTGAATTTTGTTTGAAATAGCTTCCGATTTCATAGTAATAAAACTAGTTTTGTCATGTAGACGGAGATGTTCGCTCATCAACATGAGGCACCAAGAGTGGACAGTAATGTTTGCTAGAATGCAAGATATGAAGAGAAAGTTTTGAAAGTTCCGTCATTGTACGGTAGGTTGGAAATAGAATAGAAGTATTGAAAATTGAGCAAAAGGGCATGGGTAAAGTAGTACACGAACCAAGGACGTTACCTTTTGCCTAACATTCCACTGCGGGGTAGGTCAAGGCACGGATGAATCGTTACTCCACGCACGGAGAACACAAAACATAACAATTAGAGTTTGTAGTTTTGTCAGTTATATTGTTTATTGTTGCAAAAAATCTTCATACATTTTCCTATTTTCTATCCATTTTTTCCAAGCCACTTTTTAGCAGGTGATTTTTGAAGTCTCTCGGTATTTTTTTTTCCATTTTCACCTGACAAAAAAAAAAACACAGTACGGAGAATTTTCGCAAAAAGGCATACCGCACACGCGAGATAAAATGGGTGACGATTTTTCAGGCCTTACCGAGTCAGCTAAATTAGCCGGTTTTCGTGTACCGAACTCTTGTATATCCCTGCTTTACCGTTCTGTACGGTTTATCTTTCAGTTAGTGACCGAAATTCGGGTTTGACTCAAAAGAAAAATACACCCGAAAACAGTATGTTTAAACGATTTATTCGGTTTAACCGGTGTGGTTCGGTAGAAAACTGAACCGAGTTCGGTATTATTTTCTAGTTGTGCAGCATGCATGGAAGTCGAGAGGATTCAAATCAGGTCTAGAGGATTAAAAATAGGCAGGCCTTTTTTAATTCGAAGAAATAAAGAGTAACACATGTTTAAAAAATACTGACCGGAATTACCACTCACCCTGTATTTAAATTTTTATTCAATTTTAGGCCTGTCGTGTTTAAACGGAACATTCAACATTTTTGCTTCATATTTTCTTTGATAAACAAATTTCCACTTTCAAAGCCTAACGTTATGATGAAATTGTTTTATTTAGTACATTGTTAAAGTGACTAAAAAACATTCTAATAAGATTAGTTGTAGAATAATTACATTAGAAATTTAAGATGCGTCAACTTTGGGATGTGAGCAGAGTTGAAAATCTTGTTTTATTTGTTTTTATCAATTATTGTTGAATTAATCACCATATATTTTAGGAACAAGTAACCCGTCAGGGTTCAAGATGACCAGAAAAAGTAAATTACGAGATACTGTCAATCCGTTATTAAATGATATCAATGCAGACAACATTTTATTTTCATATATTTTCATAGGTTATGACCATAAGATTTTGAGTGACTAAGAAAATCGTTGATTTTTTTTTAAGTTTTGGCAAACTGTAACGAACAAACCTTATTACCTTATACCAATAAATCGTATTGAATTACGTTTGACTATATGTGTTCTTAAGTTTCACGTAATATTATTAAGCTCTTGACAGTACAGTAAATATATAGATAAACTCCTAATTTACTACTAAGTTCAATATTTCAAAGACTAAATGGCATAAAATTCTAGAATATGCTCAAAAATTGTTTCTACTGGGGCTGTTATGGATTTTACAGACTTTTAATGATGATCTTAGAATAATTATTGAGAGTTATGAATTTCTATAACATGATGCTCATTGAACATTGGAAATCAAGTATTTTCAGTAAATATATCAATCGCTAGTTAAATGTTTTCAAAATTTAGTTTGTTTTGATACGCGTTGCTGGATATTTTGAAATTTTTTCATGGATTAGCAAAACTACTGGGGAATTTGCCTTATTTTTAGAATGTTTGCTCTATATCCATCTACATTTATATCCACTACGCCAATATAAGCCTCCCAAATAATTTGGATTGATCATAATTGATTATTTCATTTAAAAAAAAAACCTGCTTTTGAATTATTCCGTGGTGATTCTGCGAACCATCATCATCACCACCTCACAATAGATCATCTTTCGTTAAAATGGGGCTGACAGTAAATGTGTAGGTTTTTGAACATATAATTGAATATTATTGAAAACCAAATAAACCTACGAAATTGAATCTGAATATCGAATTGAATATTGAAGACAAGGTTCCGCTTTCTCATGTCCAGTTTATTTACATGGAGACGTGATTGCTGAAATTAATTTAACGATTTACTGATTTTCATCATATGATTATTTACTTAAACTGGCGGCCAGGCGAAGTCTGTATCCTGTATAAAGAAAATGTAAGCTTATTAATTACCCAACAGTTTTTTTTTGAATACTTGGCTTTCAACTCCGATAATTCTGATAGATTATTCTTGATCAACACCTTATCAGTGGGGCTAGGGCGAATGTGTCTTTTTTGCTGTAAATATAAGTCATCTCTTAATTATATGATCCAGTCTCGTCCGTCTCGTTGTATTAGAAGAGTCCCGCATCTTTATGACGTGTTTAGTCTACCGAAGTTGATAGATTTTCGCGGTATGGTCGATGAAAGGTTCTACTAGCAACTCATGCGAATCCTAATTCATTTTGCCACATTTCGTCTTCTAACAGCACTTAACTGTAGATCTTATGTAAGACCTTTCGTTCAAAAAAATCAAGGACACGTTGGTGCTTCTCGATGGTAGTCCATGTATTTCATTTTCGTAGAGAATTACCTACCGGCTCAATCAATGTTTTGTAGATAGCTAACCTTGCATAATGGTCAACTTTATTCGATCGTAGTATCCTTTGAAATTCAAAATACGTGCTGTTTTCAGCCATGGTGCGTCTTTGTTTGTATCTATCTGCTGCTATGGTCACCAATGAGCTCAGATACACGAATTCGTCTACTATTTGAACTTAGGATGGGAGTACCACATTATCTTGTCTATTTCTCTGCGTATTTTGTCTTCGAATAACAATTAAAATCCTGGCCGCTTCAGCCTACAGTTTTTTTTTCAAGGAAACTAAATTAACCTGTTTGCCTTAATTACCTAAGGAAGTTGACAAAAAATAAACAGCGTTAATCTAGAAGAGCATTTGTGAACTACGATGATGTATAACGTCTAAACTGTTGTGGTTTTTCCTTCTCTCAACTTGTTGTTCTAGAATAACTTGCAAATTGGAGAACATTCGATGCTATGTTATTTAAATAATGTTAATATTACTTTCCTCTTTTTTTTTAAATTAAAAATCCATCCTCTGAATATTGAGAAAGAACCAAACCAATAATTCTTATGCACGTTTTCTCAAATAACAATAAAAAACAGTCATTAATTCCCGCATATAAACACATTAAAATTATGTCCTCAAAAGCCAACAAACAAGATTGCAAACGAGGTGTTTGGCCAATTAGACCTTGACTGCACCGGTGCCCCTACTTTTGTCTCCTACCTCTTTCCATTTCTACGTAAAAATAACGCCGCCAAAGTAATGCGTTTCGCGTCAACCAAAATTAAAGATAAATATTTGACCAACATCAATCTCCTTTAAGCGATTTCATGTCATCGTCATTGCTGGGGCCAATCATTATTATTATTGTTATTATTATTATCACCGACGCTGTTCTGTGTCGATCCGGCCAGTGATCCGTGGCACCATGCTGCCAAAATTTTAACGATTTATTCTCCCCGAAAGTGCGCTCCTTAATTCTAAGCCTGGTTCAGCCGTTTCGCATCATTTTTTTTATGGCTGTGTCAAAAATTCAAACGATAAAATGATGTGATGACGAGCGAGAGTCCTTCGTTGGTCTGAAATAAGACTGTTGCACCTCATTAAAATAACGATCAAACTTGGCATGGAAGTCTGCTGAGCCCGCCGGGTAAAACGGAACTGGTATCCTTCGCAGGAAAATGGACATATTCGACAGGTTCTTGGCTAGTAAGATTTGTGTGGAGTGTGACAGAATTATTTGGCCTTACGCCTTTTCGGCTTCTTTGCATAATTAACGAGTTCTGTAGTTGAACAATGATGAATTGAAGACCGACTGTTGTCGAATTGAAATACGGCTTTTGATGTTAAACATATGTATTTCGTCTGGTGAAATGTTTAATTGGAAAATAAATAAACCAACGCCGAGGGGCAAAGCTCAAATGCTGTGTGTGAGATTGAAATTCATGCTGAGCTATACATGGCCTTTTAATTAACCTTAAATATGGCTGCTGTTCTTTCAAATTATTGAGAATATTTTTTTTCAATTTTTTTTGCAGCAAATGTTCTTTAACATTAAAAAAAACCTATATGGGAACGTCCATTAATTATGTCACGCAAAAAGTAACTTTTTATAAAACCCCAACACCACCACGCCCCCCCCCCCCCCCCCCATCAAATGTTTTTGTATGGATTGTCACGTTTTCCCAACCGTGAATGAAGTTTTTGTCGAGTTATTAGTACGAGACACTGAAGAAGTCTGCACATTGTAGACGAAATACGCGTGAAGTTCTGGACAGTTTGATGGATTGGCTGTTTTTGGCACGTATTTGACCTGTTGTACCTTTTACAATCCCAGTCATAATAACCGGTTCCGCACCTACATAAATTGCTATCGACGAGGTTAATTCTGTAGAGATGTACTTCTAGCGAGTAGTGGTTGGACATAAGTCTTGACATCACACGAATAAAACCGCGGCTTACATCCAGATCTTTGAACCACGGTCTCGATGAAACCTTTGGAATAATGGAATGTAACCATCGCCCAACAGAATTACTTGTCCAATCGTTTTGCCAACTTTGAAGAGAACTCTGACGTACTAATGGGAAAAATTCATCATGTGGAATTCTTCTTTCATAAACTTGTGCGTCTACCTTTGCGAGAGAGTCCGCCTTCTCATTGCCTGGAATTGAGCAATGTGAGGGGACCCATACAAAGGTAATCTCAAATGATCTTTCGACCAACGCACACATCTGCTCCCTTTTATTTGAAAGAAAGTAAGATGAGTGCCTCACTGTTTTCATCGACTGCATGATCTCAATAGAACTGAGACTTTCTGAGAAGATGAAATAATGGTCTATGAGCATGTCGAAAACTATCCCAAATGCGTAATTGATTGCTGCCAGCTCAGCAACATATACGGAACAAGGTTCCTGAAGTTTTCGGAAGGCAGATGATGAGTATTTGTTAACACCGAAACCAGTGGATCCATCAATGCGTGATCCATCAGTGAAAAAAATTCTATTGCAATTGACATGTTGGTACTCTTCAATGTGGGCAAAAGCTCAAGTCGCAGGTGAAACACATATTTTTGTTTCGGTTTACTTTCCTCCAAACAATGCCCGTAAAGACATATACGATAAGTTTTTCGGTGTTGTTGAAGAAATTATGTCTAGCTCACCACCAGAAGTTAAACTACATATTTATGGTGATTTTAACCAACGAAATATTGACTTCATTCCAGACATGGATAACGAATACATATTACTCCCAGTCTTTGGAGAAAACGAAACATTAAATTTTTTGTTTGACAAAATTGCAAATTTAGGACTAAATCAAATTAATCATGTTAAAAATCAGCAAAATTGCTATTTGGACTTGCTGTTGACAAACATTTCCGATGACTTTTATGTAAATGAATCATTATCGCCAATATGGAGAAATGAAGCATTTCACACTGCAGTCGAGTATTCTCTGTTTGTGCATAACTATGAAACAATTGTAGACAATGAATTCGAGGAAATATTTGATTATCAATCAGCAAATTATGACAACATTAGGAATAAACTACATAATATTGATTGGCAAACAGTGTTAAGGATTGAAGAAAATGTGGAAAATGCTACTGAGGTATTCTACAAAAAGCTGTTTAAAATAATACATGAAGAAGTGCTGGTCAAAAGAAGAAGGCGTCAAATTACTTCCAAAAATCCGGTTTGGTTCAACAAGGAAATAAGAAACTTAAAAAATCGTAAACAGAAGGCACATAAAATCTATAGAAATAATAATAATCAAGAAAATATGGAAAACTATGTGGATATCTGCAATCGACTCAATTTGGCGATGAGTATAGCATTCGAGCAGTATAATTTTAAAATTGAGCAAGAAATTAAATCTTGTCCAAAAAACTTTTTTAACTATGTCAAGACCAAACTGAAAAGTGACAATTTTCCGTCTAAAATGTACCTTGACGATAGTGAAGGTAATAACTCGGAAGAGATATGCAATTTATTTGCGAACTTTTTTCAAAAAAACTACACAACATATTCAGAACCAGATCGCGATCGTGAATACTTTAGTTTTCCACCTGAATTTCCAACTGACATTAGCATTAGTAAAATCAATGTGCATGACATATTGGATGCATTAAAAAATTTGGACGCATCTAAAGGTTCGGGACCTGATGGAGTCCCTCCTGTTCTCATGAAAACTTTGGCCACTGAGCTTACAGCTCCGTTGTTTTGGATTTTCAATATGTCACTGGAATCGGGAGACTTCCCAAAAATATGGAAAAAGTCATTCTTAGTACCTATTTTCAAATCTGGTAAAAAATCTGATGTCAGCAATTATCGTGGTATAGCCCTTATTTCTTGTATCCCAAAACTTTTTGAGGCGATCATAAATGAAAAACTATTTAACCAAATAAAAAATAGAATAACTACCTCACAGCACGGATTTTTCAAAGGCCGTTCAACAACCACTAATTTACTCGAATTTGTGAATTATTCTCTGGAAGCAATGGAAAACGGAAGCCATGTAGAAGTTTTGTACACGGATTTTAGCAAAGCTTTCGACCGCGTCGACATACCCATGCTTCTTTTTAAATTACAAAAGTTGGGAATACAACCTAAACTAATCAAATGGCTTGAATCATATTTGACCAACCGTGAACAAATTGTTAGATTTAACGGGGAAAGATCGACTTCTATTCATGCTAGTTCGGGAGTACCACAAGGCTCTCATTTAGGACCGCTTCTTTTTATTTTATTTGTGAATGACATATCTTTTTTACTTAAGAAACTAAAATTTTTAATGTATGCTGACGACATGAAATTTTTTTTAGAAATAAAAAACGGCGAAGACTGTGACATATTCAAAAAAGAGATACAAATATTCCACACATGGTGTAACAAAAGCCTCCTAGAACTAAATGTAAAAAAATGTAACTTGATTACATTTACAAGAAAACGAGACATACCTAATTTAGTAATAACTTTAGGAAACCAGAACGTTGAAAGGTGTGATGTAGTCAGGGACTTAGGTATTATGTTAGACACTAAACTTTCGTTTATTGTTCATTATAACACAATTATAAACAGAGCCAGTAATATGCTAGGCTTTATAAAACGGTTCTGTTATAATTTCCGTGATCCATACACAATAAAAACACTGTACGTGGCTTATGTCAGATCAATACTTGAATATTGTAGCATAGTTTGGTCCCCATTTTCAATTACACATGAAAATAAAATAGAATCTGTGCAAAAACAGTTTTTATTATACGCACTTCGTAAGTTAGGTTGGACAGTATTTCCTTTACCATCGTATGAAGCTCGATGTATGCTAATCAACATTCAAACACTGAAAGAGCGTCGAGAATTTGCGATGGTTTCATTTATAAACAACATTGTCTCACACAGAATTGACTCGATGGAACTATTATCAAAACTAAACTTCTACACACCAACACGTTATTTAAGGCACCGACAGTTATTTGCAACAAATTACCATCGTACGAACTACGGAAAATTTGGACCCATTAATCAAATGATGACTATTTACAATAAACATTGCCATAGTATTGATTTTACAATGTCCAAAACAAAATTAAAACAATATTTCCGCGCGCAGTAATAACTAGGAAGTCTTTACATATACTATTGGTAAATACCAATGCACACTACATTGTATTAAAACAAATTTAGAGTTAAAACAATTTAGCGTATAAGATAAACTATGTAACAAAACGGTCTACAAACTCGATTGACGACAAATAAATAAAATAAAAAATAAAAAATAAAATAAAAAATAAAAATATGGGGAATTAAAATAGGTCGATTTGTTCGGGAACTCCTTGAACAGCCTATTTCATGGAGAGATCATAATCAATGGAGGAATTGTGATAAGGGAAGCGGACACTAAGAGAATTATAGCATGGAAAACTTATATCGGATGACACATAGTTAATATAGATTCGCAAGAATCTAGACTGGGTACTCAATTCGAGCATTTCTTCGAAGTTTTCAATCACAAAGTTTTTACTGATTCTACACTTGATCAGTATTCTAGATGAGAGTTCCCAGTAGCGGTTCTGTAAGGGTTTTACTCCTGCCAGAACCTCCAGGCTCATATTATGCGTTGAATGCATACAGCCAAGCGCAATACGTAAACAACGATATTGAATGCGCTCCAATTTAATGAGGTGGCTGTTTCTTGCCGAGACGAAGCAAAAAGAGCCATATTCGAGAACTGAAAGAATAGTTGTTTTGTAGAGTTTAATTAGGTCTTCCGGGTGAGCACCCCACTATGTTCCGGAAATTGATCTTAGAAAATGGATTCTTGGTTGACATATTTGTTTTGGATACGCAATGTGAGTACCCCAAGTGCATTTTGAATCGAACATGACTCCAAGGTATTTGAAAGTCAAAGATTGGGTAATGTCTCTTCCCAACAGCTTGAGACGCAGTTGGGCTGGGAACCGCTTTCTAGTAAATACTAACAATTCGGTTTTTTTGCGGTGAAAACTCGGTCCCCAAATTTCTGGCCCAAATGGACAGATTATTTAGGGAATTTTGCAATGGTCTTTGCAAGATTTCCGCGTGTGGATCTCTAAATGAGATCACAGCATCGTCTGCAAGTTGTCTTAGCGTGCATCTATTTTCCAAGCAGTTATCAATATCTTTAACATAGATCGCAGCAAGCCGTGCTTTGAAAATGACGTGTTTTGCTTTTGCTGCGTCGTTTTCGCGGAAATAAAATAAAATATTAATCCTTCATTCAACCAAAATAAATGGTGAAATTATAGTTTATCCGAGTGCTTTGCGTAGGACGTTGTGAGTGGAATCCCTCTGATTGTGTTTTATCGTATTTAAGAATAAAACATTCTTGATATGGATTGACCGTCGGTAGTTTCTTTTCCCATTTTTTTAGTGCCCAGCTCCCGCATCCGAACGAGCTTTCCAGTATCAGATAAGAAATACTTATTGGTGAGGTCGTTTTATGTTATCAAAAATATACCTTACCTATATACACGCCAGGATCAAGAATGTCCATTTTTGATTCTGGAAGTGTGAAAACTCTTCACATATCCATTTGATATGTGAAGATTTTCATGCGGGGCTTATTGTATATGAAGATGACCTCAGAATGTAGGTGTAGGAACAGGCATTCTTGAAATGGGTCGTTGGATTTTCAATAGAGCTGTCACCTTCAATCTCCAGGGCTATAAATGTTTGCACATAGTGATCACATATAAATTACTGACGAAATGCAGACAAGTTTCTTCCATAAAAGCACTGCCGGTCAGTGGGAGATTGATTGTAAACACACACACAAACACACACAGTTATCGATATTTTTAACATAAAAATTATAAAGTAAGGGACTTAAACATGAGGCTTGGGGTAAGCCCATGTAGCTAATTCTGGAAGTTGTCAGTTGGCCTAGATTGAAGGACATTTGTTTTTCTGACAGTAAATTATACAAACAATTATTTAAAATTCCTGCTACCCACTACTGTGCAGGCTAATTGTCAGTATATCTATGGAAACTGAATCAAATGCGCCCTTAATGTCCAGAAATACTGAAGCCAATTGCTCCTTGTGTGCAAAGGCCAGTTGTATATCATATGAAAGCAACGTTAACAATCGTTTGTTCCTTTGCTCTTTCGGAAACTAAATTGCGTATTTGATAGCAGGTTGTTTGATTCAACCCAACGGTCAAGTCTTGATATGATAATTTTTTCTAACAATTTCCTTAAACATGATAGCATAGAGATCGGACGGTATGAATTGTAATCAGACACTGGTTTCCCAGGCTTTTGAATAGCTATTACTTTAACCTGCGTCCATGCGGGTGGAACTATGTTTAATTCCATGGGAGTGTTACACAGGTTAAGTAATCGTCTTTTAGCAAAATCGGGGAGATTTTTCAGAAGGTTGAATTGAATTATATCGCTTCCCGGAGCAGAGTTGTTCGATGATAGAAGTGCCACTGAAAATTCCAACATTGAGAATGGTTCGTCCAGAATACCGTTCCTTCGGGTGGTATCCCGTGAGTTCGGTTTTGTTGTGACAGAGTCTGGACAAAGCTTTTTAGCGAAGTCGAATATCCACTGCATCGAGTATTCTTCACTCTCATTGGAGGATGAGCGGTTTCGCATGTAGCGAGCCTTTCTCCAAACCGTTGTCATCGAGGTTTCTCTAGATAGGCCCTCTACAAACGAACGCCAGTAATTGCGTTTCTTTGTTTTTAGTAAGTTTTTAAGCTTTTTTTCAAGCTTGAGGTACTTATCAAACAGCTCACATGTGTCGTGTCTACGATAATCTTTAAACGCATCGGATTTCTCAAGATACAACTTAGTGCATTCGTCATCTCATCCAGGGGTGGCGGGTCTTCTTTTTAAGGGTGCACTTGGAACACGTCGTTTCTGAGCTTCTAATGCAATTTTGTACCTCTGTTCGGAAAGAAAGCGATACTCTTCTAATGGTGGAAGAGGATCGGTAGAATCAATACCAAGGGTTACCGCCGATGTAAAATGTTGCCAATCAATATGCCTCGTGAGGTCATAAGCAACATGGATTGACAGGTCTGTTTTTTGAATACTATTTGTGATTGAGATAATAATTGGTAAGAGATCACTACCATCGGGATCATTGATTATCTTTCACAGACAATCTAATGATAGTGAATAAGAGCACAAAGATATGTCAAGTCAAACGGTATGATGCTTTCTTCGGTTGGTGAGTTTCCAATGTGGACAATGGTGTCCGACAAATTAGCGACAACTTGGCCGGTGTAACGGAAGGCTAGACAATTCGTTAGTCGGGACCGGGGAACGACACAAAAAACTTTTCAAAACGTCTTAAGGGCCGAGTTGGCGCACTATCGTTTTAAGTTGATGAGCACAGGTGGTGGTTTGCACTAAGCCTTCTTCTTGGTGACACTCACTCAACAACTAACAGTCGCACCTAAGACCCACTCGAATCACCGAGTATTACTTCACCGCGTGGTCACAAATAGCGAAGTGACGAACGCTACCGCGATCTACGGTCTTCCCAGTCGAATCACCAAATTACATGAGAGCTTGGCTGTGTCACGCCAAGCCTTAAATATATTTCCCAAAACAATATCTATCTCATGTCATATCCGTTCCAGTGATCCTTGCAGCTTGTCGATGTTATTATGCTAAACAATAGCTGATGACACTTCTCCGACAGTGTAACAAGGGGTAACAAAGATTGTATTGATGCGTTTTTGAATTTGAATTTGTTGTATGCAAGTTCATAAATGTTATTTTTATTTGAAGGTATTTTTTCCTTTTTTTTATTTTGAATTGTAATTTATTTCTATTAAACTACGAATTCATACATGGAGCAACAAAAAACTGGAAATAACTAACAAAATTAATAGTATGACTATAATTTTAATGGCACCAATCATGGCTTATAAATACAAAACTAACGCTTACTCAAACGCATAATTGAAACGGAACACAACATGTATTTGGTATTTAAATATGTACTGACAATATTTCATAAAAAAACAAATGACATTTAAATAAAATCAAGCTACACTTTTTTGTATTCTTCCCAGCGCGGAAGTACGATCTTTGATGAAGTTTTCGGAAGCAGATAATTTCTCATCTCCATGCGAAGCGCTAGGAGCGGACAGTAATTTTATTGCTAGAACGCAAAGACATGAAGAGAAAGTGTATTGATAGGTCCGTATAGGCAACGGCAGGCTTTGAAAATAAAAGATACAAGATTGAAAACGAGCGGAGGGCATTTGAACGGTAGTATCCGATCAGGCACATAACCCTTTGTCAGTCAAGGGGATTTCCCCCCTTGCCTATCCTGCATATAGTCAGCTACAGCTGCATCTGTAGAACTCGACCCCGACGAGGACTCTCCTTTTTTCAGCATGTTTTTCAAATTTGACGTTCGGTTGAACTGAGTGCAACGGTGCCTTTTTCCTCCTCCGTATTTGCTGTAGCAAGTTTCACAAATTGCTACTTCCTTAGATCCGCCAACATCTTCTGTGTCTGGACTGGATCCGCGCTTGAGTTTCTTAGCTTGAAAACCTGGCAAATTTCTTCTACCTTCACGTGTACCGGCTGCGACACAAATTTCACATTTGCACATACCTTGGGATCGCGTGACGATTGAATTTTGGAGATTGAAATTGTGAATCATGGGGATCCTTTTTAGCTCCCTTGCTATACTCCCCACAATTCACGCGGCATGTACCGCAGATGACCGACGGATAAAAGTTTTGTTTGTATTCAAAATCTAGCAGAAACTTTTGGAAAACAACTCTTATGCTTTCAGTTATCGATCGAAGCGACGATGCCTTCGAAAGACAGAATACGCAAACCAGATTCCTGTTTTTTTTCATGAAGATCCATTTTTACTTTGCACACGCAATTTTTTCACTTAGGCTTTCTGACGTTTATCAGACGAAACATTAAATTGCTGAAGCTTCACGAAGAGGCAGGTTTTTACGCTTAACAGCCTACTTTGGTGATCACCGGTGATGAGTAGAAGAATGCAATTTTAAAAGAAAATATTATTTATTCATAAATAATTAAAAAATCACGTGCTAGGCCATACAAAAAACGAACTTAAGTCAGTTTGGTGAGTTCAGTCATTTGTAAATATTTATAATTGTAATAACGGTAATAAATACAAATTGGTTAAAATCGACTCGGATCACTTATCGGACGTTCATGTAGGTATTTTGATGATGCTAATAAATTTGAATATGGATTTTTTGAATTTTTTTCTAACTAAAAACTAAAATCAAGATTTTTTTAGATTCCTCCTAGGAATTTTTTTAGGAATTTGTCCAGAAGGACAGAACAACCCCAAGAATCGAGCAATGTACTTGGTTTTGATGGAGATTTATTTTTTTATAATAACTTTCTATCGGGGCACGGTGGGTAGGTAACGACTTAAGCACCCCGGGACCCTTTTCCAAGCACGGGGTTAACGTTAACCTATAACGCGCATTTTTTGCAGTATGGTTCTCCATCTTACCCCGTGCAGTATGGTTAACGTTTACCCCGTGCTTGAAATAAGGTTCCGGGGTGCTTAAGCCGTTCCCTACCCTATTGTCTTTAAAATTTGTGTTCATATTTATTCATATGGTCAAACCTAGTAGAAACAATAGACCTCAACAACTGCCCCCTTCGAGTTGTCTGGTACTGTGAATTCTCTGAACTCGTTTCAAATAAATTGTCGGTCCTCGCGTGCTTTCTTTATGTGCTCGCACATTCTAGTGAAACCACTCATTTCTCTTGGAGCTAATTCTAGTTCGGGCCTTGTTTGAGCGCACTTTGCAATGCAAATTCCAATCAAAATCAAACCACCAATCTTCGGTCTGAAATTTATTTGCTTTTCACTGCCCAAAATCACACGGTCGGAGACGGCGCTGATCACCTCTAATAAGGTTTTCTTAAACAAATAAACATCCTCTCTAACGAGCAGCTAGAGGGGTACTTCATCAGCCCAGGATGCGCACTGCTTGGATAGTGGGCCATAAATTCCACCAAATTATAACCTACACTACTACGGGGGAATCTTTTTTCGGGTCTTATAGTCCTGTTTGCACGGCAAATCGAGCGAGAAAATGAAACTGGCCATCAATCGCACATTTCCGGACCATCAAACGCGTATCTGCATCTTGGTACTAGCTGGGACCACGCGAAGGAATAGTTGATGCATAAATGATTGAAATTATCTTTCCTTTTTTTCTGTATGTAAAACCCGTAGGATGTCCAAAGGAATTGTTTGTTTTTCGAGTTGGCCAATTTACGAAGCAAATTATAGCCCCAACCAGCCGGTTGTCCGGTTTGTCGAGTGCAGTAAACTGTGGCGACCGTTGATTGAAATACACACATATCATAAGGCTTGGATTCTGATGGCAGGAACATTGTGCCGAACGAGACGCCTGGGACGCGTCATAAAAGTTGACGAAATTCGCGCTTGAGTTTAGTGCCTTCGAAACTCGTTGCGTTATTTGACCACGTAATTGGGACTTAGACTGGGCGCCTCTTGCAACAGCATGCTACAACGCAACGATGGGTAATCATCGAAGAATAATTTTTAATGATGCGGTGGCCTGATGCAATCTGTAACCACTGTTGGCTGCTGCCATCGAAGGACGGAAATTGTCTCGTTTTAAGCCGGGAAATTTCACTAAGCAAAACAGCTGAATACAC
>JASCZW010005207.1:0-59996 GCA_034211315.2 Aedes japonicus
GTCAAAATTTGGTCAATATCAACTTGACGTATTTCTTTCAATTTTGCATTTAAAAAACCTGAACACCCCTCATTTTGAAGGTGTGTGTGTAGAATGCTGCTCCTATTTTGATTTTGGAATTCACTCTTCAGTTGTCAAAATGCCGTCCAAGCAAGAAGAGCAGCGTATCAAAATTTTGCTCGCGCATCGCGAAAATCCGAGCTACTCGCACGCAAAGTTGGCAAAATCGCTAAAAGTTGCCAAATCAACCGTTACAAATGTAATTAAAGTGTTTGGGGAACGTTTGTCGACAGCCAGGAAGTCTGGATCGGGGGAAATCGAAAACCGGAAGCCGCTGAGACGACAAAGAGAGTTGCCGGTAGTTTCAAGCGAAACCCTAACCTATCTCTCGAGATGCCGCAAATAAGCTGGGTGTATCGTCTACAACCGTGCAGCGAGCCAAAAACGAGCCGGACTATCGACTTACAAGAAGGTAGTGACTACAAATCGCGATGATAAACAAAATACGACGGCCAAAGCGCGATCCCGGAGGCTGTACACGACGATGCTGACGAAGTTTGACTGCGTGGTAATGGACGACGAAACCTACGTCAAAGCCGACTACAAGCAGCTTCCGGTACAGGAGTTTTATACGGCAAAAGGAAGGGGAAAGGTAGCAGATATTTTCAAGCACACGAAACTGTCAAAGTTCACAAAGAAATATCTGGTTTGGCAAGCCATCTGTACCTGTGGCTTGAAAAGCAGCATTTTCATAGCTTCCGGGACTGTCACCCAAGAAATTTACGTGAAAGAGTGTTTGAATAAACGTCTGCTGCCTTTCCGGAAGAAACACGGTTGTTCCGTACTGTTTTGGCCGGATTTGGCATCTTGCCATTACGGTAAAAAGGCCATGGAGTGGTACGCCGTCAACAACGTGCAGGTGGTTCCCAAGGGCAAGAACCCTCCCAATACGCCAGAGCTCCGCCCAATTGAGAAATACTGGGCTATTGTCAAGCGGAACCTAAAGAAGACCAAAAAAACTGCTAAGGACGAGCAGCAGTTCAAGGCAAACTGGCTTTCTGCGGCGAAGAAGGTGGACAAGGTGGCTGTACAAAATCTGATGGCAGGGGTCAAGCGTAAGGCCTGGCAATTCGGATTTGGAAAAGCGGAAGCCTAACTGAATATTTTTCCTGAATTTTATACTAATTGAACTTGAAAAAGAAATTTAATTTGATTTTTTAAATAAACGATTTCACCGATTTACACGCGTTTTCCCTTGACCAAATTTTGACCGTATCACCCTTTATCTCAAGCAATCATTTACAATTCCATCAGTTCTATTTTCAGCTACCATAGAGCTGACTGGGATCAATATTGAACATTTATGTAATACAAATTTGATCCTTAATATTAGATTCTAAAAAAAAAATGATATTAATTAAGGAGTGTATCGAATATAAGCTATCCACATACATTTGCGTTGTACGCATGTATTTGTGATGGTTTTTTATGCTCTGAACACTACATGCTGTGCGTTTGACTGTCAGTTTTCTTTTGTTTACTTGTTCGTGCGGTTCAAATTCTGCGTTTTCAAAATGTCGCGTATTGAAAAGGAAGTGAAAATTATCTCTAATCATGAAGAACAAATCAATGTCAATACGTGATTTGGCCAAAAAAGCAGGAACGAGTGTCGGAATGATCCAGCGTATCAAAAAGCGAAACCACCTGAAGACCTACAAGAAACAGAAAATCTCGAAACAAAGTGCAGAACAGAAGAAGCGAGCAGCAACAAGGGCCCGGAAATTGTATTCGCGTCTTTTGCAGCGTCCGGATGCATGCGTTTTGATGGACGATGAGACCTATGTAAATGAGGACTCAAAAACCCTTCCAGGTCCACAATACTTTACTGCCGTCGTTGGGGAGGATGTGAGCGATGCGGACAGGTCGATTCAAGTGGAGAAATTCGGTCGAAAGGTACTGGTATGGCAAGCAATATGTTCCTGTGGTTTGAAGTCAACCATTTTTACACTACCGGAACTATAAATGTGGAAATCTATCGATCTGAGTGTCTCCAGAAGCATAGTACACCTCCACTGTTTTGGCTGGATTTAGCGTCGGCTCACTATGCCAAAACCACTCTCAATTGGCTTGCGGAAAAGGGTATAGATTTCGTTGAGAAAAATATCAATCCACCAAACTGCCCTCAGCTTCGACCCATCGAACGTTACTGGGCAATCATGAAGAGGGTCTTCAAGAATACTGGTTAGGCAGCTGAGAACATGCAGGAGTTCAAAAAAATTTGGGCTCAAGCGTCCAAAAACTGCGATGCAACACTTGTCCGGAACTTGATGAAGAGCATTCGATCCAAAATTCGAAAACTCGTGAAGGAATAACTTAAATTTCATCCGGTCTTCATTATGTTCAAGTTTAACCTCGTACAATAAAGGATCAATTGTTTGTATGAATAAAATTTCGGTTTTCAACATAATTTGAAAGAATGTTTGTGGATAGCTTATTTTCGATACTCTCCTTATGCTCTTGAATGTCTGTCTTTTTCAATAGATAAAGCAAGAGCTACTTCAGCGGCGAAATGCGAGGTTAAATTCGATTCAGTCATAATTGATGACGATCTTCAACTCTTGATTCGTATGAAATCTGTACGTAGGTGGAAATATAAAAAAAAAACCCGTGATCCCGCTGTAAAAGTCGTCTGGTCCTGAGGCACAAAAATTTTGAAAATAATGTGTCAAAATTAGATCCAAGTTCCAATCTTTTCTGGAAACTCTCAAAAATCTTGAAAAACCCTTAAAAGCCTACCCCAAAAGCTTATCGCTTAAGGAAGGTGATACAATTTTGCTCGCAAATGCAGGAAAAGCTCAAAAACTTGCTAAGCAGTTTGAGAGCTTTCGCAAATTCAGTATGGATCTAGTCCTATTGAGAATCAGGTTTCCGAGATGTATTTGAATATTTTCTATAAATCTTTTGATGATTCTTGGGGAACTGATTTGGATGAAGTAGAAACTAAAATTTTTGTAAATATGAATGCACCACGTGATGATGGAATTTCTTATATCCTCATCAAAAAACTCCCTGAGAGTACCTTGTCTTACTTGGTAAAACTATTTAACAGATGATTTTATCTGGCATACTTTCCAGATAGATGGAAAAATGCAAAAGCCGTTACTATTTTGAAGCCAGACAAAAATCCGGCTGAAGGTTTTAGCACCGACCAATCAGTGTGCTCTCTTAGGGAAGCTTTTTGAAAAAATAATTTTGAATAGAATGATGCTGCATATCAATAAAAACTCTGTTTTTGCTGATGAACAGTTTCGATTTAGCCATGGGCATCCAACTATACATCAACTTTTAGCAGTTACAAATTTAATTCATTCAAACAGTTCAATTTTCCGCTTGAGAGGGTAACGAACGGATTTTTAGCAGTTTATTCAGCAGCTGAGACATTTGATGAAGATGTATATAATCTATAATTAGAACTGCCAATATTTAGACATTAATCACTCAGATTAATTCTGGTCTATCGGCACATACCTTCAGCAACGAGCATTAGACTCAGAAAATGTCATAGCCATAGAATGAAGTTCTCAATTGCAGGGACTTTTTAAAAGCATGCGGATTGCTTTCCGATCAAACAAATCTGGAGCAACAATAGAAAAGGGCCTATCAACATTTGTAAACAAACACTTCTGAGCCTATTTCCTCGCAAAGCGTAGGCCACCCACGCAAACCAATAACATCATCATGTAGGGGAAAGTTTCCCCTACACGATAATTCTGTAGGTTTGCGTGTGTAGCCAGCGGCTTGCGAGAAAACGGGCTCAAGAGTGTTTGTTTACAAATGTTGATGGGCCCTTTTCTATTGTTGATCCAGAAATCAAGCATAACTTTTCAAAAGGACGTATGTCGCAAATGTAAACAAATCGAGTTTTGCATTCTATCCTGTCAATCATAACACCCTTAATGTAGTTGCAATTGCCAAATAACATTATCAAAATTATTCCGCAATGTGCGCCAAATTTCATATGCGACCTATCTGATCTTTTCAAATGTTATGTAAATAGTTCAGATACACCCCACAGCAACCTGACGTATCTGCGCTTAAAAATTATACCCGGTGTATCTGACATGACGCAAGTGCTAAACGTTCTGAAATACCGACGTATCTAACCGGTGTATGTTACAAGCAAGATGTCACACTGACGTATCTAACAAGGTGTATGTGTATGGTATAGAGGTAAACCGGTGTATGTGTTAATCATCTCAAAAATAGAGCGAAAGTGAATGAAAACCAGGATTTCTACTTCTTTTAATATTATTCAACTATGACAGAATGAACAGATCGAATAAAACTTGAAGTAAAGTTAATTAGGATTAAATGAAAGTATCTGGAACTTCTATCTCATTTTTCTCAATTCCTATCAAATGTTAGATACGTCTATTTGAAAAGTTATGCTTGAAATGTTTTATTCAGCTCTGTAATCTGTACATAAACTAACAATATTGTATGAGTGCAATTCCGTGCATGTGTGCAAAGGCAAAATGAAATAAGCCAGTTCACGATTTGCTGCAAACGTCAATTTCCTCACCCCGCGCCTTCGTTTTACCCATCCGCTCTCGAAAACAATTAACCAAAACATATCGCTTGCTATGATCACAAAGACAGCCGTACACGACCAAACTTTTAGTTTGTCATTGATCTGTAGATGTGTATTTCTTATTTCATTTACTCTCATGCAAACGTTAGCCAAAGTGACTGTGACAACAAACGGGATGCTTCGCTTAAAAACAAACAAATGCAAGAGAGGCTTTACGTTACAATACCATTGCGCAATATCCATGGTTAACAAAGAAGAGAGGAAACATGGGCTCTCTCTCAAGAGCAACAGTGATGCCATAGCTGCCACTCAACAGCGAAACATTATCGTTGGGTACTATTGGACAGCTGCGAAACATATTTTTGTAACTAGAAATTAGAAGAAAAATTAGTAACTTCCATTTAATTCCAACTACCTTTGCTTATCTTCGACAGATACGCGTATTTCGTCTACAATGTGCAGACTTCTTCAGTGTCTCGTACTAATAACTTCGACTCTATTTTTGTATTGCATATGATAGTGCCAGATGATGGACAATATAATCGTACGCATAGATCAACATGAAATAAGTAGTGATAACAGATTATCTAAATATGTAAGAAATTTAACTCAAAGTTCAGCATCACATTCTGGCAACAAACCTAGCTTTGAGAGAGAGCTGATGAAGACATGCTCTCCGGTACAGTCGATTAAATGCCAATTACACAAAGGCAAAATTTAAGTGAAATTCTTCAGCAGGTAAGAAATTAATGGTTTTTAGATGATGTACTTTAAATCATCACAACGACAGTAATAAATTGGTAATCTATCATCAAATCATAAGCTTGATAGGTAGAGCCTATTATCGTATCATTAAAACTGAAATAATTTGGAAAATGTAGGAGTTTTAGACCTATTTCCTAACAACTGTTTAAAGTAGTGACCCTTGATTAAGCCGGTTCCTACTCCATCATGAAACTACTTCAAAACTACTTTACTGATAGAACTTTGCAAGTAAATTATCAGAATTCTGAATCTGATCAATTCCCTGTTAGAGCTGGTGTTCCTTAGTGTAGCATTCTTGGGCCAATGCTATACAATATTTTCACTCCAAATCTCCCTGATTTACCTCAGGGCTGTCACAAATCATGTTTTGCTGATTTCTCTTAAATAAACAGTCTACGTGTTACATCCAGGAGGGTACAAAAAATCTTGGACATTTTAACAGAATATTTTAGAACAACGGAAGATTTCTCCTAATGCTTCCAAAGCTCAACTTATAATATTCCCACACACTCAGATCACACGTAAAATCAGATTACCGAACGTTCAGCTGTTGAAAATTCGGTAAAAAATGACAGATTTCTGTAAAATAATCTTAGTGTGTAGAGCTGCATTTTTTAAATGAGGTTAAATTCGTATGGTCACTATGAACCCAGTTCCACTTTCTTGGTCAAATCACGTAAAATATTTTGGACTGATCAAAATTACCTTTTGAATATCACACTGAGAGCATTCAAGCCGAATGTAGTTAATCTATAAAATGTTTATATCCTATTATAAACAGAAAATCCAAGGTTTGTTTGAAGAACAATATTCTATTATTCAAACAAATATTTAGACCGGCCATGCTTTATGAATATCTCTGATATAATTTGACAAATCTTTTCTTGAGAATATATTTTCCCAAAAATATCCCTGTCCCAATCCCTGGCACTAATGATTTTACAGTTGTCAATATATTATTAAAATTTGGCGTTTTCTGTCAACGTGCCATGTAAGCCAGGGTTATTTCATCATTTTTGGATCCAAATCTCACCAGAGGGGGATAAATTCAAAGTGATTATTTTTAACCGAAATGAGAGTAGAACCTGCCACTGCTCCGAAAAAATTACTTCCAACTGCAACCTCTCCTCGATACCGACCATATTGTACCATAATTACTTCGCAATGTTGCGCACTGGGAAGCAGTTGCATTTATTTTGACCCGTGCTGCACCAGATGCTGTAATCTTTGTGGCTTGCAAACCGCAAGTGTTTTAATTCCATTTCAACCTCCGAAGCCACAGCCACAACCGTAGGATAGTAAACCACCCCGCCACCGCCACTCGTTAAACTTGCTCCACCGAATGCCATTGCTAGGGCTGCATTCGAATTGCATTGGCACCATTCTTCCAAATCCCTAAACATGGCATCATAAAAAAGAACGAAGCAGCAGGACCACGAAATAGAATCCAAATGCTTCCCAACGCGCGCACTGGGTTGGCTGGCTGGTGCCGTTCGTTGATTTGATTCCGCTTCTATTATTCACGGTTTCTGCATGGCCCGGTTCAGCCGGGAACAAGGTGAAGAGACCAGAAGCAAATATGCAGAAGATACGTTCGAAGATTAGCGGATTTATCGCAGAAGTGGCTTTTGTCAAATTAACAATCCCGAATCCGTTCGTTCTACTTGAGCCAATTTTGCCAACCATCTACCTCCACGGGCCATCAGCAAAACCGGAAATCTTTTTCATGCCATTTGATCGCAATCCTCCAAGCTACCACTTCAAGCCACTGCAATGAGGTTGGCTTATTTTCCGACCGGGTGCACATGAATTGCACTTTTCCCGCAGATTAAGCCTGGCCATTTGGATTGCTTTTTCCTTTCTGCCACATTTCGTAAATCGCCTTCCTGCCGCTGCTGCTCGGAGTCACATCCGTAAAAAAGTAATAATTTCCCGAAAATATATAATTTTCTCACTGATACAATCGTTGGACGGCAATGGTGATGGTGGTGGTGTGACCTTCCCTGATCCCAGTAAAGCCAGGACCAAAAATAATATGTCTTGTTACCGAGTTTTCTGCATTTTCCACACGTCGACCCCTCGAGCCCTTTCACTTCCCGCCGGAGGTCAACACGGGGGTCGGCCACCAAACAGTTCAGTTTTCGTTTTCGTTTGCATCTGCCGTAAAATGTGGTTCCGTTTTGGTCAATCGTGTGGTGACCGGGTCTGCTTTTGCACCTGCTTTGCCACCCGAAGGCATTGCAGTGGTGTGTGTGTGTGCTGTTTGCCGATGATGGTGTGCATCGATGATGCCGGCCAGTTTTCGTTGAGTACCTACCGCAAATGGAACGAACACCCGGCGCTTGCCACTGCCGCCACTTGAGCAGACTTGGTTTGCAGGTGAACGGATAGTTGGCCGGATTTCGGAATGCCCGACTTGAGGTAGAATCGGCTGCAATGGTTAAATGAGCAACTCGCGAGATCTTGATAGGATTCCCGGTGGGTGGACCTCTACCGGCGAGTGCGGCCAGAACGTGTTGAAAGGTGAGCAGCCGCCGGAGTGAAAAATTATACATTCGAGAGTGTTCAATTAAAACTAATGTTTTTCAGCACCCCCCGACGGAAAGGTGTGGTTTCTGTGGGGTTGAAGTTGTATTGGTTTAGTTTTCTTTTGAATCATTACGAGTTACCGTGATAGGGGTTGATGAACAATTAATATCTTAGAATGCTTAGCCACTAGAGGGGGTTTGAAGTATTGATTTAGCTTCACCCCAATCAATACATTTGAAAGCCTGCAATGACTCGAATAAGGCTTGGTCGCGACTAAATTTGGACACCCCTTAAATACGTATATCTGTGGAAATATTTCATCAACGCGTGAAATATTTCACAGACTGATGAACGTATGTCTGTTCATTGTGTAAAATCAAGTTTTGGTGATACTACAAGATTTAAGATCGAAGATGGCGTCGAAAGAAGAGCAAGTGCGAAAAGAAATTGTGTGCGGTCGCACTGAAAATCCGGATCTGTCAGTAAGAAAAATGGCAAAAAGCTTGGTTTTCCTGCAAGCACTGTCCATAACATTCTTAAATTATTTGATACCTGATTGACAACAGCCAGGAAGGCTGGAAGCGGAACAAAAATGGATCTCAGGAACCACCAAAAGGGCACGAAGTTGAAGTAAATATTGCAGAAGGGACCAGATCTTTCGGTGCGTACTGTGGCTAGAAAAATAAAAATGTCTCCAACTTTCGTGAATAGTTCCAAGATATGAAGTCGTTCAAGGTGAAAGCAGGAAAGTAGGTGGCAGGCAGTATGCAGCTGTGGTCGAGCAACCAAAGCTTCAACACTACCGAAACGATAAACAAGGAAATATACCGTGAAGGATGCCTCAGGAAGCGATTGTTGCCAATCCTAGGCAGCCATGACGATCCCTCGCTATTCTGGCCTGATTTGACATCTTTTCACTACGCCAAAGATGTTTTGGAATGGAGCGAACGGAGTCCATGTTGTACTGAAAGAGGCGAATCTACCTAACTGCCCGGAGTTGCGACCTATCGAGCGGTATTGGGCTCTCGTGAAGAGAGAACTGTCTGAATATAAACAACATGCTACAACTAAAGAAAAATATCGAAAATCTTGGACGAAAGCAGCTAAATCTGTTGCGGAAAAGTCTCCATAGACACTAATGGCTACAGTAAACTCAAAAGTTCGTAGTTTCTTCATGCAGCCTCATTAAGTAACTGTCATAAGTTTTAAGATGACTAATAATGCACAATTAATTGGATTGAACTAACAGCAAATTTGTTTTATTCAAAATTTAATCTGTCCAGATTTTGTAGCGAACAAGCTTTAATCTGCTGAAGGTGCTGGGTTATGAAGATCCGGATCACTAGTTCAGGGAAATTCTTCACAGAAGTTCAAAAGAGTTCTTCAGAAAAGGTAATGGAAGTTCTTTAGACAAATTCTGGGAGGTTCATTAGAGAAGTTCAAAGAAGTTCTTCAGATAAATAAAGTCGGACAGTTCTTCAAGACGAAGTTCAGAGGCATTGCTTCAGATACTTTCAAAGTTCTTAGAGACGTTCTCGAAAATTTCTTCAGAGAGGTAAGTGCATCTAAGAATCTTTAAGAAAGTTCTGCAAAGGAATTTCAGGAAAGTTCTTCAGGAACTCAGGAACTTCACATAATTTTCGGAGAGTGCATCAGAGAAACTTCTAGAAAAGTTCTGCAGAGAAGTTTATGAGAAGTTCTTCAGAGAAATTCGGGAAGTTCATTAGAGATATTCAGAAAGATTCTTCAGATATATATTTAGTAGCTCTTCAGAGAAGTTCGAGAATTTTTCAGAGTCTCCTGATAGTTCATCAGAGAATCTTCAGATAATTCCTTCAGAGAATTCTGGTACACTTTTCAGAGTAATTTCATGGTATGTTACTTCAGAAGCTCTGAGAGTAATTTCTTGAAAAGATTTCATGAAAGTAATTCAGAGAAGTTCTTCAGAAGCTCTCTGAATGTTCAGAGAAAGTTCTTCAGAGGAATTTCAGAAAGTTCTTCAGAGAAATTCAGAGAAGTTCTTCAGAGTTCAAGGTATTTAGAGAGTCTTCAGGGAAGTTCTATCAGAGAAACTTTCAGAGAAGTTCTTCAGAAGAAATTGAATGCTTCTGATAAGTTCTTCCAGAGAAGTATTCAGAACTTCAGATACTTTTCAAGGTCTGGGAAATTTCTTCAGAGAAGGACAGTAAAGTAATTTCAGGGAAGTTCTTCAGAGGAATTTCTGGAATGTTCTTGAGAGAAACTACAGGAAGTTCTGCTAAGAACTATCATGACTGGAACTTCAGGAAAATTATTCAGAGGATCTTCAGGGAAGTTTTCACAGAAATTCAGGGTAATTATTCATCGAAGCTCAGGAAAGTTCTTCAGAGGAACTTCAGGGTAGCTCTCACAGAAATTCAGGATAATTATTTATAGAAATTCAAGGAAGTTCTTCAGTGAATATCAGAGATGTTTTTCAGAGGGGCAATTTTTCAGAAAACTTCGGTTAAGTTCTACAGAGAACTTTGGGGAAATTCTTCAGAGAATTTAAGGGATGTGCTTCATAGAACATAATATAATTCTTCAGAGGAGTTAAGGAACAGCAAATAACTCTTTAGAGAAATTAAGAAAATTTCTTCCGAGGATTTCGGGAAAGTAATTTCAGGAAAGTTATTCAGAGAAATTTCAGGAAAGTTCTTGAGAAAAATTCAGAGAAGTTCTTTGGAGAACTTGTGATAATTTTTCAGAGTAGTTCAGGGAAATTCTTCAGAAAAGGAAAGTAGAAAAATAATTTCAGGGAATTTATTCACGAATGTTTTTAAGGGGAACTACAGGTTAGTTCACCAGGGGGTCTTCAAGGAAGTTCTCACAGAAATTCAGGGTAGTTTTTCAGAGAACAGCAGATAATTTTTCGAATAAGCTCGGGAAAATTGTTCAGGAAATTTCAGGAAAATAATTTCAGGGAAGTTCTTTACATTAACTACAGGGAAGTGCATCAGAAAAACGTCAGGGAAGTTCTTCAGAGGAATTTCAGGAAAGTTCATCAGAGGAATTCAGAGAAGGCCATTAGAGTACCTCAGATAATTTTTCAGAGTAGTACAGGGAAATTCTTTAAAAAAAATTATGAATGTTATTTCAGGGAATTTCTTCAGAATTTTATAGAAGTTTTTCAGAGGAACTTCAGGAAAGTTTTTTTTTATAGAAGTTCAAGGATGTTCTTCCAAAACACTTCAGGGAAGTTCTCACAGAAATTCAAGGTAATTTTTTAAAGAAGTTCAGGGCAGTTTTTCAGCGAATCTCGGGGATAATTTTTGGAGAACTTTGAGGAAGTTCTTCAGAAAACTTCGGTGAAGTTCTGCAGAGAACTTTGGAGAAATTTTTCAAAAAACTGCTGGAAAGTTCTTCAGAGAACATTAGATAATTCTTCAAGGTAGTTCGGGTAATTTTTTTAGTGAATTTCAGGAAAGTTACTGCAGGGAAGTTCTTCAGAGGAACTGCAGGAAAGTTCTCCACAGAAATTTAGGATAGTTATTTATAGAAGTTCAGGAAAGTTTTTCAGAGAATTTCGGGCATGTTCTTCAGAGAACTTCGGGGAAGTTCTTCTGAAAACTTCGGTGAACTTCTGCAGAGAACTTAGGGGAAATTATACAGAGAATTCCACGGAAGTTCTCCTGAGAACATAAGAAAATTCTTCAGAGAAGTTTGGAAAGTTTCTTCAGAGAATTTCAGGCAAGTAATTTCTTCAGAGGAATTTCATACAAGTTTTTCAGAGGAACTTCAGGAAAGTTTTATATAGAAGTTCAGCTCAGCTCTCACAGAGATGCAGGGTAGATATTTATAGAGGTTCACGAAAGATCTTCAGAGAATTGCACAGCCTGCCGTGAGCTAACGGAACTATCAATACTTTCTCTTCACAACTTTGTTCTAGCAAAAAAAAATGCTGTCTACTCCTAGAGCCTCATGGTGATGAGAAATTATTTCCTTCTCGAAAAACAACATCATCACAGATCGTTACCCCGCGTATGGGAGAATACAAGGAAAGAACAATATCAAGTGTATTTCGGAGATGTTCTTCAAAGGACTTCGCGGACGTTTTTCAGAAAATTTCGGCGAAGTTCTGCAAAGAACTTTGGAGAAATTCTTCAAAGAACTTAAGGGATGTTCTTCATAGAACATAAGATAATTCTTCAGAGGAGTTAAGGAAAAATTCTTCTGAGAAATTCAGGGAAATTCTTCAGAGGAATTACATCAGAGGAAGTGCATTAGAGAAACTTATGGGAAGTTCTTCAGAGGATTTTGAGGAAAGTTCTTGAGAGAAATTTTAGAGAAGTTCTTCAGAGAACCTCTGATAATTTTTCAGAGTAGTTCAGGAAAATTCATCAGAGACGCTTAGGAAAGTAATTTCAGAGAATTTCTTCAGAAGAACTTCAGGGAAGTTCTCCACAGATATTCAAGGAAGTTTTTTATAGAATTTCAGGCAAATTCTTCAGAAAATGATAGGGATGTTTCCAGAGAACTTCGGAGAAGTTCTTCAGAAAACATCAGAGAACTCTTTAGAAAAGTTTGGGAAAATTTTTCCGGGAATTTCAGGAAAGTTATTTCAGGGCAGTTCTTCAGAGGAACTACAGGGAAATGCATCAGAGAAACTTCAGGGAAGTTCTTCAGACTAATTCAAGGAAAGTTCTTGAGAGAAATTCAGAGAAATTCTTAAGCAAACTCCAGAGAATTTTTCAGAGTAGTTCATGCAAATTCTTCAGAGAATTTTAGGAAAGTAATTTAAGGGGAATTTTATGGAAATTGGTCAGAGGAACTACAGGTAAGTTCTTCAAAGGAACTTTAGAGAAGTTTTTCACTGAAATACAGGGAAGTTCTTCTCAAAAGTTCAGGGAAGTCATTCAGTGGAACTCCAGGAAATTTTTCACGGAAATTCAGGGAAGTTATTTATAGAAGTTCAGGGAAGTACTTTAGATAATTATGGGAATGTTCTTCAGAGAACTTCAGCAAAGTTCCTCAGAAACTTCAGGGAAGTTCTTCAGAGAACTTAAGATAATTCTTCAGAGAAGTTCGAGAACATTATTAAGGGAGTTTCTGGAAAGTCATTTCAGGGAAGTTTTTCAGAGAAATTATAAGGAAATCATCAGAGAAACTTCAGGAAAACTCTACACAGAATCTCAGGGAAGTTCTTTAGAGAAGTTCAGGTAAGTTCTTTAGAGAAACTTCAAGGAAATTCTCCCAAAAATTCAGAATAGAACAGAATAGAAGTTCAGGTAAGTTCATCAGAGAATTTCGAGGATGTTCTTCAGAGAACCCCGAGGAAGTTCTTAAGAAAACTTTGGAGAAACTCTTCAGAGAACTTCAGGAAAGTTCTTCAGAGAACGTCATTTAATTCTTCAGGGAAGCTCGGGAAAATAGTTGAGGAAATATCAGGAAAGTAATTTCAGGGAAGTTCTTCAGAGGAACAAGAGGAAAATTCTTAAGAGAAACTTCAGGGAAGTTTTTTTTTATGCAAGGGAAGTTCTTCAGAGGACATTAGGTAGCTCTTGAAAGAAGTTGGGGAAAATTTTTCAGGGAATATCATGAAAGTAATTTGAGGGAAGTTCTTCAGAGGAACTGCAGGTAAGTTCAGGGAATTTCTAAAAGGAATTTCAGGAAAGTTCTTGATAGAAATTCAGAATAGTTCTTCAGAGAACTTCCGATAATTGTTTAAAGTAGTTAAGGGAAATTCTTCAGAGATTTTTAGGAAAGTTATTTCAGGTAATTTCTTCAGAGTGATTTTATAGAAGTTTTTTAGAGTAACTACAGGGATTTTTTTCAGAGAAACTTCAGGGGGTTCTTCACAGAAATTAAGGGAAGTTCTTCATAAGAAGTTCAGGGACGTTCAGGAAGGTTATTTCAGGGAAGTTCTTCAGAAGAATTTCTGGAAAATTCTTGAAAAAAACTCAGAGAAGTTTTTCAGCGAACTTCAGATAATTTTTTGAAGTATTTCAGGGAATTCTAGGGGGTTTGAGCTGTTTTGTGGAACACCTGTAACTAGAAATTAGAAGAAAAAATAGTATTTTCCATTTAATTTCAACTACCTTTGCATATCTTGACGCGTATCTGTCTAAATAAGCAAAGGTAGTTGGAATTAAATGGAAAATACTAATTTTTCTTCTAATTTCTAATTTCACGGAAATTTTTCATAGAATTTAGGAAAGTGATTTCAGGGAAGTTCTTCACAGAAATTCAGAATAGTGCTTCGGAGAAACTTCAGGGAAGTTCTTTACAGAAATTCAGAAAAGTTCTTCAAAGAACTTCAGATAATTTTTCAGACTAGTTCAGAGAAATCCTTCAGAGAATTTTAGGAAAGTAATTTCAGGGAATATCTTCAGACGATTCAGGGAGTTCCTTCACAGAAATTCATGGAAGTGCTTTATAGAAGTTCAGAAATGTTCTTCAGAGGAACTTAAGGAAAGTTCTCACAGAAATTCAGGGTAGTTATTTATAGAAGTGGGTACAGGTGAGTTCTTCAGAGAATTTCGGGGATTTCCTTCAGAGAACTTCGAGGATTTTCTTCAGAGAACTTCAGGGAAGTTATTTTTAAAGCTTTGGTGAAGTTCTGCGGAATTGTGGAAATTTTTCCGTGAGCTTCAGAGAAGTTCTTCGGAGAACTTTGGATGATTCTTCAAAAAAGTTCGGGAAAATTATTCAGGGAATTTCAGGGAAGCAATTTCAGGAAATTGCTTCAGAGGAATTTCATGAATGTTCTTCAGCGGAATATCAGGGAAGTTCTTTTCAGAAGTTCAGGAAAGTTCTTCACAGATTTGCAGGGAAGTACTTCAGAGTTCTGCAGATTACTTCGGGGATGGTTGTCTGAGAACTTCAGGACAGTTCTTCAGAGATCTTCGGAGCAGTTCTTCAGAGAACTTCTTGGAAGTTCTACCGAGTAGTTCAGGGAAGTTGTTCTGAAAAAATTAGGAAAGTTCTTAAGAGGTTAGTTCAGGTAAGCTCTTTCGTGAAGTTAAGGAATGTTCTCAATAGAAGTTCAGGCAAACCGGTTAAATTCATTGCTTTGTGGTTTCAAAATATTCGTACTGCTTCTAAGGGCAGTAACAATTTAATGAAATTGAAATGTGTGCTTTATTGAAAATTCGTTTATTATTCACAAGAGGATTGGCTGTCAATTGTACGTGACATTGAAGAAATTCGTCGATTTTCCAGTTGTGTATTAGCATTCGACGGAAAGCACCTTAGTATAAACGCTCCTACAAAGACTGCCAGTGAATATTATAAAAATATAAAAAGCAGTTCAGCATCGTTAAAATGGGTATCATGAATGCTGAATACAAGTTTACGTATGTTAACATAGGAGCAAAGAGAAGGATCAGTGATGGTGGGGTATTTGGCGCTTGCTGTTGTGGAATCTGATGCAGGATCTTTAGCTGCTGAGATGCCTGTTTTGGCTCCGATGGTGGGCAAGTTGTATGGCTCATCTTACGTGAGGACAATCAGTTGCTCTTGAGACATTCTGAAAATTACTTTCTCTTCATAGAACTACTCAAATGTGTTATTCAAGTTCCTTAAAGCCATCGAATATTTGTTATACAAGGCAGTCTTCAGCCCAAAACGTCTCCAGCAACTAGTTGGTCGATTTACCCAGAATAGTGACCCGATCGTTTGGATTTTTAAGTTCCTTGTGTTTAGACACGACTTCGACGCAGTTGGGTAGAAGTGCTTTCTCATCATATGATGACTTTTTACGCTTCAAATTTCGCACTATCGGCTTTGGTTTCGATTCATTCGGGTTTTCAAGTTTCAAAAAGGGGTGATTGTACGTTGGAGTCAGGGATCAAAATCAAAAGTTGAACACCGGAACTGGTAGAATCGTGTTTGCCTCTAAACGTTTTCATCTTGCAAATACTTAGTACTTAGCTTGGTATTAAAATCCCCTGAAGAAAGTTTAGCTTCGGATGTGGAATTGCCATGCAGAATAATACACTCACTTTGAAGTATACAGTTCCACAGGTGATCGGGATTAGTTGGGTTCCAAAACACAGGATTCTGTTCCCACAGCTCAATCAAGTGGAATTTCTTTTCCTGGTACATTTTTGCTCTAAAAATACCGCGAAAACAAGGACTAGCAAAAAAGTCAAACGAACTGTCAAAAAATTCGACCATCCAGATGGAACAGTACATAGCCTACTACTATAGCATAGAAACTACCGCTAAAGGTGAACACACGACAACGGGCACGGCTCTACATCATAGCGTACAATTATCGCTTGCAAGTCAAAACTGTGAGCTGTCAGTACATAGTTTAGGTGTTCCTATGAACTATTATAGCTCACGGTATACTAGAAATAGCCGCCGTGAGGCGACACCTTAAGAATTCTTAACCACTAAAGGGGGTTTGAAGCCTTAATTTAGTTTCACTCCATTCAATACATTTCAAAGCTTGCAATGACTCAAATAATATCCCCGTTGACACAATGCTGTTCCAAAGAACGGGTTATTTTTCTAACATTAACATTTCCAACATTCCGTCTTGTAATGAAAAGTAAACCGGACTGGACATGCACCAACAGAGCCGAAAGAAAGGGCGAGAAAATTGCCAAACATTCGTCCTGGTCTGCTTTGTCTGCCGGGGGGCAATGAAAAATCATCCTCGTGGTGAAGAGCTTTCTCGAAATTTATGAGCAAACCGTCATTAGCCGCCGCGCGACGACGGAAGACTTTTTTTGCGGCCTCGCGAAATCTGAGAGGGATGTGCCGCGTAGAGCGGCGGTGGGTGTTGAGGGCAAGTAATATTTTATTCACCAGACCTCCACCGCCTCAAGAGCCTAAAGCGTGAAGCGACCGGAGAAAATCTGACAGCCAACAGAGTCAGAGTACGTGTGGGTGTGTGTGTGTTCGTGCGGCTCTACACTGATGAAGTGATACCCCAACTGCCGAATACGATGGGTGTTCCATTTGCTCATATCTTCTTTATCTTCCTCTGCATGCGGAAGGTTCATTGTCCATTGTTGATCTCCTGCAGAGCTGCAGCAAGATTGACGGATGGACTTTTGCTCCTGGCTTCGAGCAGAGTCTGAATTGACTGACTGACTGACTGACTGACTGATCACTGCATGCAAAACGACAGCAATGGTATGAAGATTGATTAACCTACCAACCAAGACAGGAAATTTTTCACCTCTCATGAATATCTCGTCTACTCAGTGTAATCATTTGATTTATTGCTCAATCGCTGTGGGATTTTATTTGCTTGTGAATTATTGTAGCTTTTCCGAGGATTAATATCCGTTGCATCTAAGCGGCGTCCAAACTAGGAACTTGGAGAAAATTCAGCTAACGAAGCACGAAATTGCTTTGTGTTTGTTTCGTTTGTTTGAACACCTCCCAGGCAAAAGTCGAAAACATGGCATGGCAGCAGGATATAGTCAGCAATAATTTCACAAGTGGCTTTCCAGACAAACGAAATAAAAACGGCGTCCGCCAAAAAGTCCATCAACGGTCAGATCAAAAAAAAGCTACAACTGCCAACACAACAACAGGGCACGACAAATCTCCACATCGACAGGAAGTACACACCGCGCTCAATTGAAAAATCGAATGAGAATGCAAACAAAAATAGTGAAATTCATTCCCCAACATTTGCGCTGGTGATGATGTTATGCAAATATCATTGCCGTTGCCCGGTTGCTCCACTCCTCGTCCGTCGTTCCGTGGCACGACTCACTTCTGGCCACCTTCGTCGCGAGCGTGAAGCGTAATATTTTCATCAATCAATTTATCGACTAAATTAAATATGGGTTTCCATTCCTATGGTGGAGTGTCGCAATGGAGATCTCTATGGATGGATGGATGGATCGATTGGACGAAAAAATTAACAACATTGCCAGGCGACGTCGGCCGGTTGACAAAGAGTGTCACGTGCTCGGCCATACACGTCCCAGCTGGATACTATTTTTAATTGAGTTGACTGCTGACAGGGCGTGACTGTAAATTTCCTTCGCACATGGCTTATCTCAATAACTGCTAACTGCTGACTCTCAACTTGGTGTTTTAGATGTCCTTTGCTAAGTATTGATCATTTTGAAAATCTTCACTACTTTGATGATGTAGAAGGTTTCATGTATTTACCTTTCCATACTGTTCCACTTTCCAATCTTCCAAAAGACCTGGTAACACTGGAACATGGATACTTTTCATTGAGTAACTCGTTTAGGAATATGTAACGAAATTGTACCTAAAGGTCGTTTCTTTACTAAAACAAATAGTTTTTTATCTAAAAAATGGGTTCACGTCAGTCAACGCCGTTGCGCCACTACGTCACCAACCCTGACACAGAATAACATCTCCAGTAGCTAATTTGTTGCAAACAAGTTGAGGTTACTTATATGTGACTCATTCAAGTCATAATAAAGTTTCTGTAACTTGTTTAGACGGCTGTGTGCTGCTCGGGAAATTTCTGAAGAAAGTCCTGCAGAGAGCTACAGGGAAGTGCAGAGAAATTCAGGAAAGTTTTGCAAAGAACTTTAGGAAGTTCTACAAAAAACTTCAGGAATGTTCTGCAGAGCACTTCTGGGAAGTTTTGCTGAGAAATCCAGTGAATTTTTGCCGAAAACTGTTAGAAAGTTCTGCATAGAACTTCAGGGAAGTTCTACAGATAATTTCAGGGAAGTTCTACAGAGAACTTCAAGGAAGTTCTACAGAGAATTTCAGGGAAGTTCTACAGAGCACTTCAGGGAAGTTCTACAGAGAACTTTAGGGAACGTCTGCCGAGAACTTTGGGGAAGTTCTGTAGAAAACTTCAGGAAAGTTTCACAGAGAGCTTCATTAAAGTTCTGCGGAGAACATCAGGAAAGTCCTTCAGAGAATTTCAGGAAAGTTCTGCAGAGCACTTCAGGGAAATTTTGCAGAGAACTCCAGGAAATTTCTGCTGAGAACTTCAGGGAAGTTTTGCAGAGAACTTCAGGAAATTTCTGCAGAGAACTTTAGGAAAGTCCTGCAGAGAGCTTCTGGAAGTTCTACAGAGAACTTCAGGAAAGTTTTGCAGAGCACTTCTGGGAAGTTATGCAGAGAAATCCAGGGAATTTCTGCCCAGAACTGCAGGAAAGTTCTGCAGAGAACTTCAGGTTAAGTTCTACAGATAACTTCAGGGAAGTTTCACAGAGAGCTTCATTAGAGTTCCGCGGAAAACATCAGGAAATTCCTTCAGAGAACTTAAGGAAAGTTCTGCAGAGCACTTCTGGGAAGTTTTGCTGAGAAATCCAGTGAATTTTTGCTGAGAACTTCAGGGAAGTTCTACAGATAACTTCAGGGAAGTTCTACAAATAACTTCAGGGAAGTCTCCCACAGAGGAACCTCCTGGGAAGCCCTACAGAGAAACTCAGGTGTAGTTTGCACAGAGAACTTCAGGGGAGCCCTGCCGAGGAACTTTGGGGGACAGCTCCTGCAGAAAACTTCCCAGGAAAGTCATTCACGAGGGAGCTTCATTAAAGCTCCAGCGGAGAACATCTGTGAAATTCCTCTCGGGTGAACCGTAGGTGAAAGTTCTGCAGAGCGCTTCTGGGAATTTTTGCAGAGAAATCCAGGGAATTTCTGCCGAGAAATGCAGCAAAGTTCTGCAGAGAACTTCTGGAAGTTCTACAGATAACTTCAGGGAAGTTCAACAGAGAACTTCATGGAAGTTCTACAGAGAACTTCAGGGAAGTTCTACAGAGAACTTTAGGGAAGTTCTGCCGAGAACTTTGGGGAAGTTCTGTAGAAAACTTCAGGGAAGTTTCACAACGAGCTTCATTAAAGTTCTGCGGAGAACATCAGGAAATTCCTTCAGAGAACTTCAGGAAAGCTCTGCAGAGCACTTCAGGGAAATTTTGCCGAGAACTCCAGGAAATTACTGCCGAGAACTTCCGGAAAGTTTTGCAGAGAAGCTCTGGAAATTTCTGCAGAGAACCTAAGGTCTATATAAAGAGTTTCTATGCAATTACCTCTATCCATTGCTTTCAATCAGTGCCGTGTTGTGCATTCGTTATACATGTTTGACTTGACTAAATATATTGTCGTTTATAATTGATTCGTAGACTTTTGGGATGCACGATATTATTGCAATTCAACGAAAATTGCGAACATCGGATCTCCTGCCAGATTTGTACATCGGGATTAATAAATATTTTTTCCATTCCGCTGGAAATTTACCGCATGCAAGTGACTAATTGAACAGCCAAAATAAAGTGAAAGTGAGCTCAACTGCCAATTTTTTCATATATATTGGCGGAATTCCATCTGGCCCAGGACCTTAAGAGGCATCCAAATGTTGAAGACCTGGCACAATGTATGGGTTATGTATGTGACTAACTACTACATTGACTGAACAATCAGGAAAGTATGAAAAGTTTGAAAAGGTGAATTCTGTAGAGAACTTCAGGGAAGTTCTGCAGACAACTACAAGATAGATCCGCAGAGAATTTTAGGGAAAATCCGCAGAGAACTTCAGGGAAGTTCCGCTGAGAACTTAATAAAAGAGAACTTAAGGCAGTTTGGAAGAGAACTTCAAAGTAAATCTGCATAAAACTTTAGAAAAGTTCTTTAGAGCAGTTCATTGAAGATGCACAGATACATTCAGGAAACTTCCGCAGATAACTTCATCAAAGTTCTGCAGAGAACATCAAGGAAGTTCTTCAGAGAAATTCAGGAAAGTTCTGCAGAGACCTTCAGGGAAGTTTTGCAGAGAAATTCAGGGAAAATCTCCAAAAAAACATCAGATAAGTTCTGTAGAGAAGTTCAAGGAAGATCCACAGACAACTTCAGAGAAGTTCCGCAGAGAACTTCATTTAGGTTCTGCAGAGAACATCAGGGAAGTTCTGCAGAGAACTCAAGAAAAGTTTTGCAAAGCAGTCCAGGGAAGTTCTGCAGAGAACTTCAAAAAAGCTCCGCAGAGAACTTCAGGGAAAATCTGCAGAGAACTTCAGGCAACACTTGTAGAGATTTTCTAGTAAGATCCACAGATAAATTCAGGGAAGTCCTCAGAAAACTTCACCAAAGTTCTGTAGAGAACATCAGAAAAAATCTGCAGAGAACTTCAGGAAAGTTCTGCAGAGCATTTCAGGAAAGTTTTGCATAGAACTCCACGGAATTTCTGCCGAGAACCTCAAGGAAGTTCTACAGAGAACATCAAGATAGTCTTGCAGAGAACTTCAGGAAAGTTCTGCAGAGCACTTTAGGAAAGTTTTGCCTAAAACTCCAGGGAATATCGCCAAGAAATTCAAGGAAGTTCTGCAGGGAACTTCAGGGAAAATCTGCAGAGAACTTAATAAAAGTTCTGCAGAGAACTTCAAGCAAGTTGTGGAGAGAACTTCAGGGAAGTTCCGCAGAGAATTTCTGGGAAGTTCCACAGAGAACTTCAGGGAAGTTCTGTAGTTTTTTGTTGTTGTTATTAAGGTGACTTTAAGACTTCTGTGCTTGTTCATCATGCTACCCAGATCAATAATTCCGTCATTTTTAGTCAGTTTGTGCTATTCCAGTATACCATGTGCTAATATAAATATTTTGATAAAAAAATTTTATATGATGAAAAACCATTGAAAAAGATCTTAGATAAGACTTGGAAACTATTTCGTTTTTATTCGAATCACATATGACCAATGCACAGTGGTCTAGTAGGCGAATTTAGTTGGAAAGATACATTTTAGGCCTAAGTTTAAAGTTTTGGAGCAAAACTGTCTTCTGAAAAAGTTGTTTCTAATAACAAGGCGCTTCTTTTGGTGTCAATGAAAACTAGGGTGGGTCTTTATTTTCAGAGAAATAGAAAATCTAACATTTTTATTTGCAGATATAAAGGCATACATTCTTCGGAAACGTTGTAATTTCAAGCAACATTGATCGAATAAATTTTTCTGTACCTTTTAAAATGACTGAATTATAGCATTTTTTGCTACGTTGGCCCTGTAAAAACCAGTTATTTTGCTGTAACGTTTTTATTGTTTCAAATTTTGTGTCTTAGTTAGTTTCGGTGTGCTAAATTCGTCTTTATCGAATGTTAAACAAAAGTTTTTATGGTTTTTGTTAACAAAATAGGCCTTTTTCTAATGCTGATCTCTCTAGTTGAGGCAAACACAAAAAATATTTGACCTGTGAGTGGCCCCAACAGCATCCTTGCCATTGGTTTAAATCGGATATTTCAACATATTCTTCTATTCCATTGAAATAAACCACCCACACTTTGCCACTTAACAGTTCAAACCCTCTAGAATTCACCCACACTTGTGAGTGGCCTCAACGGCATCCTTACTGTTGGTTGAAATCAGTCTCGATATTTTGAAATATTTTAGGTATTCCATTTTACACACTTAGAAAATTTTATAGTATTCGCTAATTTTTTATCGAACTTTTAGCGGCTGAACAGTTTGGTAATCTGGTTTCGGAACATTGACAAGTTCCGGTATTTTTTTACCGGAATACTGTAAAAATTCATTAAATTCCGGTAAATCGGATTACCGAAAGTTCAGCCGAAAGTTCGGTAAAAAATTACCGAATAATGTAAAATTTTCTAAGTGTGTAATGAACCACCCACACTTGTTAGGGGCCCCAACGGAATCATTGCAGTCCTTAAATCGGTCGTCAAACTCGATGTTTTAACATATTTCTGTATTGCATTGACATAAACCACCTCTTTTTGAGAGTGGCCTCTGCGGCATCCTTACTGTTGGTTTAAATCGGTCCTCAAACTCGACGTTTTTAACGCATTGTTGTATTCCATTGAAATAAACCACCTACATTTTTGAGTGGCTCCATCAGCATCCTTACTGTTGGTTTAAATCGGTGCCAAAATTTAAACTACTTTGATGTACATGTACAGAGAATAAATTGAGAACATGGTTAAATATCTTGTTCGCTACTGACGTCGGTTGAATTCAGCACACCGTTTACCAAAACAGACCTGGCTGGACACCCAACTATTTATCCAGCATCCCAGTGATTTCTCGTGGAAGTGCGGAGGTGTTCTCGGCTTCTAATAAAGCGAGTGTCACGTCAATAAATTTCTACCCATTGACCTGCATTGACATGCATTCAGGCGAGGCCTGCGCCGGTATTGCCTTAGTTTGCGATCACCAGTTTTTACACATTGAGGATGTCTGCTAGTCTCAAGCAGCATCTTTTGGTTCCTTGTGTAATCACATCTGATCTGGCAATAACAGAGAAGCAACCTCGGATGGTCAATCATGCTCATGCTCATGCTCGTTTCATAAAGTGACTAGTTTCTCTACACAATCAAATTCTAAAAATGCCTAGTTTCTCATATCTTTCGATTGCTGCAAATCCCTAAAATTTATTCACTTTTTGTCTTCATGCAAAGTGCCTACTTTGAAGTCATAATTGCATACACTCAATAAAATTGTCACGTTGTTTCCACGTGAAACGCTCGTAATTTTCGTCCACTGCCAAAACCAGTAATAAAAACGTGGAATTCCCGTAAGTGCTACGTGGTTTCCTCGTTAATCCACATTCTTCGTGAAAATCATATTATTGTTACGTGATTTTTCACGTACAATTCACTGGCACGTAATGTTCACCAAATTTTACTGAAGAATATTTGGTTACGTGTTCAGGTGAAAGTTACGTGAAATTTCACGTGGAAATAACGTGACGATTTTTTTGAGTGTATTTCAGATTTACCGCGTATACTTTTCAAAGGGCCGTCCATAAAACACGTGGTCTTTTTCGAATCTTCTAGATTCTACCCCCTTGTGGCTTTTTTTTGTATAGACAATTGTCAAAATTTGTAAAGACCATGTCATTAGCCAGACACGCACCTCTTCTCTCTTTCTAAAACAAACACGTGATTTATGGAAGGCCATTTATTAAGAAGGGTTTTTTCTTTAGTATGTTTTATTAAAGAGGGATGAAGCTATGGGACTAATGAGTAAGTAATAATCTAAACTATATTGAAACATTTGTGGGTTTGAATCCCTATCAGATATATTAGCAAGGTTCTTTAAGAAATCAGATGTTGACTGTAGTTGCGGGGTGAAACGTCTCGCATACGAACGTTTGGCATAATGAGAATTATTTGCCTTCATTTGCGGAATGTTTTTTCATGCAAAATTAGCTACTCCCTTTCGACCCATTGCTAGACAAGGCTGGATCTCCTGTTGAACATTGTTGAAAACTTAATTTTTCAATTTTGTAAGGATTCTTATGTGCTAATGATTGAAAAAATGTCCAAAGTTACTTACTTGCACCAACGCAAAGTAAATATTTTTACAAAGGGGGTATCCATAAAACACGTAGACCGATTTTTGAAAATATCAGACTCCCCTACCCCCTCGTAGACTTTTGGCTTTTAAAATTTTGAAACTTTGTAAAGAGCGTAGACTTTGGCCAGACCCCTCCCCCCTCCATAAAGTATACGTGGTTTATGGACAGTCCTTTATTGGTTCACCTCTTTATAGCTTCCAATGAAACATTGATGAAGACTTTTTTCTCTTTTCGATACAAGTTGCTGCAAAGCTATGAATGTTATAAAATAGCAAAAACGCAAAACCTTTTGACAACCTTAGCATTAGCACAGCAAGGAGCACTCTGATCATAGAATAAAAAACATACTGGTCCTATATTTTCATATAAAAAACAACCACAACGATTTAAAAAAAAATTAGAGCATTGGCTGCCTAAGTGCCGGACCTGAATTTTACCCCATAATTTGCCTGGGTCAGCGAAGACCTTCAATTATAGAGTATTTTATTCTGGAAGATAATAACTTCATAAAGTAAAATTGGAAATAATCACCAATATATGGTCCGTCTTGAAAGGGTTAAAGAGTACTTCAGGGAAATCCTTCAGAGAACTACAGATAAGTTTTGCAGAGAATTTCAGGATCGTCGTTCGATTGGATGTAAAAAACTCTTGAGCATGAGTTTCTATTTCATCACAGGCGGAACTCACCAAACAAATATACCTCTCTCGTTTCGAAAAGGGAATGGAGAGACTGAAATTCCCAAGCTGTCCACACTTGGAGTAAAAAACAGAAAAAATCTACAAGCTAACATAGAAAACCGAACTAATCAAACGACAAGAAAGCTCTTAGTATACAGACATCAACGTATGGCTCGGCTAAACAAAAGGTTTTGTCATTATGTTCCTCTCTCTGTTTTGTCTCCTGAGTGTCCTTTTTTTTTAACTTCCTAGCTGTGTAGTTTCGCAGTGTGTGTGTGTTTCAATATGTTCATGGGTTACTCACGGACTGCTGGCTATCCTTTACGGTTTTTTCAACAGTTTCCCAACAGAACTTCTCTGTCAGCTTCTATTTACCACTGGCGAACTATTGCGGCTTCTGAACGGAATGGATTGTGACTATCGAGGAGGTGCCGCTTAAGCCTCTCGTTTTTTTCAATTCAAGGGACAGATAACCTACAGCCACACTTTGTGTGTTACAAGTTTGGAAGGAATTCGTGCCGAAAACTTCAGGAAAGTTCTGCCGAGAACTTCAGGGAAGTTCTGCAGAGAACTTCAGGAAAGTTTCGCAAAGAGCTTCAATAAGGTTCTGTAGACAACTTCTTTTGAGAACTTCAGGGATGTTTTTCAGAGAATTTCAGGGAAGATTCACAGAAAACTTCAGGGAAGTTCGGCAAAGAACTTCAGGGAAGTTCCGCAGAGAACTTCAGGGAAGTTCCGCAGAGAACTTCAGAGAAGTTCCGTAGATAACTTCAGGGAAGTTCCCCAGGTAACTTCGTTGAAGTTTTGTAGGCAACTTCAGGAAAGTTCTTTTGAGAACTTCAGGGAAGTTTTTCTGAGAACTTCAGGGATGTTCTTCTGATATCTTCAGGGATGTTTTTCAAAGTACTTCAGGGATGTTCTTTTGATAACTTCAGGAATATTCTTCAGAAAATTTCATGGAAGTTTCGCAGAGAATTTCAGGGAAGTTTCGTAGAGAATTTCAAGGAAGTTCCGCAAAGAACTTCATTCAGGTTGTATAGACAACTTCAGGGATGTTCTTCAGAGAACTTCAGGGATACTACTTACTGTTGAACTATGGACTTGGAATGATTTTGCTACGTCATGATGTGACATAGATGGATTTTCCACTCTTTTGTGCAAACCTTTTTTCACGCACTTGTTTTTCTCTAGATTCCAATTTCTAAACAATGCTTTGGTGACAGCAAACCGTGTGTCAAAACGATCACATAAACAATAGCATTGCGTTAGCGGTTTTGGCGAAATCTTTATATAGACAAATCGAAATGATGTGTCTCATATACCATGGTTAGATTTTGCTATGCGCATACCTTTTTTGGTTTCTAGTTGGTAATTTAAAGATGTAAGTTTTAAGTGTGAGTTTATAGTTTTTAGTTTATAGTTTTTAGTTTATAATTTATAGTTTATATGTTTATGTTTCTATTTTCTAGTTTTTCGTTTTTAATTTAGAGTTTAAATTAAATTGGTGTAACTATATATATTTTTTTAAATTATTGTTTTTACTTTTTTATTTTTGAGTTTTTATAGGATTTTCCTAGTGTACGTTTATGAATTTTAGTTTACAATCTCCATTGTTTAAATTGAAGTTTTTAAGATGAAGATTTTTTTGTCAAATGTTCAGTTTTTTTGTCATTAGACTTAAGATGTAATTTTCATGTATTGAGATTATAGTTTATATTATACATTCTAGCTTTTGGTTTTGGTTCTAAAGTTTCTTATGTTAAGGTTTCAATTTTGAGTCTTTGATTCTTGGTGGTAAGTTTTTGGTGTCTTATTTTTTAGATTGTTGTTAATAGTTTTAAGATTCAAGATTAATTGTTTTAGTTCAGGTATTAAGTGTAAAATCATTAGATTAATTTTTAGTTTTAAGTTTGATTTTTTAGTTTAAATAATTTATTTGTATGTTTTAAGTTTTTATGTTTTGCAATAAGTTTTCAGATTAGAGTTTGAAATTATCAATTTTAATGTATTCATTTTTGATTGCAGATTTTTTTTTCAATTTTTGATGAGTTTAGTTTTTAATTTTATAGATTGATTTTTTTTTGTTATTGGTTGTAAATTTTTAGTCCCTAGGTGCCAGTTGTTAGATACTCTAGTAGCACACATGTTGCAATTAAATTGAGAAAACATAAATATGCCTTTGTTAGTCATAATCAAGTTGTTGCAACTAATTAGGATCGTCCTGTGCTGCTTGGGTATTAGTTTTTATTTTTTAGTTTTTGACGTAGGACTACGTCTTTGTTTTCTATACTGGGGTACAATTAAAAAAAATCGCATTGCAACCGTCACGAAAAGTGGTCAGATTTTCAGCGTTAATATCACAGTCGTTTCTCAAAAGATTTGAAAACTTTTTGCACCAATCGATCGGAAATATTTCTACGCATCAACTTCAATATAGAAGAATGTTGATTTCTGGCCACATACTATTGAAAAATTCATAAATGTTACGTCTTGTCTTGTAAAGTATATTTACCCCTTCAGGCCTAAGGGGTTGTATATGATCCCAACCGGAAAATGGTTGTATAAAATCACAGGCTGAATAAAAATGAACAATTTGTTTTAGATCGAATCTTCTGTCTGGTAAATATAAAAAAACATACGAGTGTAAGATCTAATTGCTGACCTCGAACATCCTGAAGATGAAAAAGTTCAGCTAGAAAAAAAAGCCTTATTTATAGTATCAAACCTTATTTAAGAATATGGCACATATGCTTACGTATTATTAAATTTGCTGATAAACTTTAAATATTTTTGTATCTTTCTGGGATGTTCTACAGGTTACCTGTAGGTTACCTAAAATTCACTTGAGTTCAGAACTTCAGATGTACAGTTGTAACTGTAGCTTTTAGGGCTATATGAGATTATAATATGTATTCAAACCTATTGAATGAACCTCTTGTCATTATTTGATGATTTTGTGATGTTCTAGGTCATCAAAACTGCCCTTGAGTTCAGAACTTAAGATCTACAGCAATAACTATTGCTTTTTGCGCTGTACAAAGCAAGACTACGTATTCAACCATGTTTAGTGAATATTTTAGTACTTAAACAAACATTACGAGATAAACTGGGATGATCGGGTTCATCCAAACTGTCCTTGAGTTCAGAACATAAGATCTACAGTTGTAACAGTAGGTTTAAGGATTATGCACAAAAAAAAACAATATGTATTTAACAATATTCATTGAATAATGTGGAATCTTGGGATGTTCTAGGTCACCGAAACTGTCTTTAAGTTCATGCTTTTTGGGGTATATAAAGTGACTATGTGTATTCATACATATTCAATTAATCTTTTACAAGGTCATCACTCAATATTTTAGACCTTTCTGATCCTCTAGGTCATTCAATCTGTCCTGGCGTTCAGAACTTTAGAATTACAGTTGTAACAGCAATTTTCAGGCAATACGAAGTTACAATAAATATTAAAACATATTCAATTTATATTATTAAAGGTCAACAAACATAATAAAGCAATATGACATGTTCTGGGCCATCCAAACTATCCTTGAGATCAGAACATAGGACCAGAAAGCTTTCTGGGCTATGCAAAGCCACGCTTTGTATTGAAACATGTTCATTGAATATTTTGGAAGACCAACAAACAATATGAGATAATCTTCTAAGTTATCTAAACTATCCTGGAATTCAAAACTAAAAATCTACAGCTGCAACTGTAGCTTTCTGGACCAAACAAAGTAACATAACAAGGAGTAACATCGCCCTACCCTTGCTACGCCACTGCCGAATGAGAGGACTTCTCTCCCAACGATCGTTCCTCCGATCCGAGATGGTTTCTCCCTACCACATCGACCGATACCGACAGCGATCACGGGCGATCGTTATCGGTGACGTCACCGCTGGTAATTATCTGGCTGGCTGCTAGATAGTGGATGATCTGCTGTGCAGATAGTCGTGTTGGCTCTGACTCTCAGGAAGGATGGATGGGAGCAGAGCCACAATGGATAATGTTCTGTGTTAATTGTGTGTGATGTAATAGTCGTATCGTTCTGTAAATAGTGTAAATAAAGTATATGTCGGACGAAATATGTTTATACGGACAATGTATGTTAGTGCAAGAGACTAAATATATGTGATGTGTGATAAATGGACGAATGTGTGATGTTGTGTGTGGTAAATACTGGATAGAACACTAAGGGAAACCCCATACAAAACCAAACCCAACCAATAATATACAGTCCACCTAAGGAGACGCCCGGTATTTTACACCCCACAACTGGCAGTAATTAATTACCCCCCAATCGGTGTTGGTTAGGGTCCGGTAATCCAACAATATGTATTTGACCAAATTGCGTGACTTTACTGGAAGATAAACAGATATCTTGGGATGTTCTAGGTCACCAAAGCTGCTCTTGTGTTCAGAAGTTAGGATCTACAGTCGTAACATCAGCATTATAACCTAGGAAAGGTGACAATATGCATTTAAACTCATTCAGTGATTTTTTTGTAAGGTTATCTTGGGATGTTCAAGTTCATAGAAGCTGACTTGGGTTCAGAACTTAGAATCTACAGTTGTAACTGTAGCTTTCTCGGCTATACAAAACTGCGATAACTATTCAAACAAATTCAATGATTATTTTGGAACGTTCACAGGCATCATCTTGTTAGTATCTGGTCATTCAAAACATAAGGTCTACAATTGTAACAGTAGCTTTATGGGCACAACAAAGTTAAGTTATTTTGTTTTATACTACTGTTAGCATTTTAGATCTTAAGTTCTGAACTCCAGGACAATTTGGACGACCTAGTATATTTCAAAAAAAAAACGACTTTTTCAATAATTTCTATGTATTGAGCACCAATTTATCAGAACACACCAAATACCTTATATAATAACGCTTGGAAAATTTTAGATCTGAAAGGGTTAATTCAAAGGCTTACATTTAGTTGCTTAGTCCTACGTCATCAGTCCGAATAACCCAATGGGGCTGTACCTTGTAGTTTTTTCATTTTTATAGGAGAGATTTGAGTTTTTTCTGCATAGTTCTAAATTTTGTATTTTAAGAGATTTTTGAATGTTTTTGCTTATTATCATTTTGAATTTTGATTCACGCTTGTTTTTATCTTTGGTTACACAGTTGACCCATTTAGTCACCCCTTATTGAAAAACTTTTCGTTTCTTAAAAACCAATGATCTATTGCTCCGAAATATTCTTCCAATAAGACCTGTGCTGGGGTCAAATTTTTCACCTTGTCGACGGTGAGAGGGCTCATCTCATGCTCTAAACATGCATGTGAGACCAAGAAACTAACCACTAGTTGAAGTATCACAAGTGCTACTCATTTTTTGACTGCCGTCGTAGCACGGTTATATAAAGGCACTAACAGCAGGTGTGATACTGCCGTGTTATGCCGCAATTCACTTTAGACTTCTTATTTTCAATCAAAGAGTAGATGACTAAATGTACACTTTTTATTTTCGTGGCAACTAATGTTGCTCTTTGTTTTATGGAATGAATAACCGAAATACCTGGTTTGGCCATCGTATAATAAGTGAAATTAATTGACACTTTTTTGAAAAGGTTGAATTTTTTGATCATGGTAAATATCTGACTGTTCAAAATGAAACACATAGTCAAAGAAAAGTGTAATTTAAGACTAACGATGGAAAGCATGTATATTAAAGATAAGACCCGGAGGGTTCGTTCAGGAAGCTCGAGCAAAAGATTAAACCTTTCCAAGTAGTTTATTTCAGCAACAGTGTTTGGCTGATCTTATACAATATAATTCTGTATTATATATGTATATATGTATTTTTCTTCTTCTTCCTTTTGTACCATAACTTCAAAGTTTGGCCACGAAAAATCAACCAAGCCACGCTTTCATTCGTTGTTTTTTAGTTTCTTGTAATGCGAGGCGGTGAAATTGAGAAGTAAGCAGATAAGTGTAGCTTAAGACTGACGAAGACAAGAAATTGCAAACCAAGTCAAAGGAAATTTGCATGGCGCTCTGCGTTTCAAGACTTGTTTTTGAATTTTGTCAACAAGTGTAATCTGCAAGACTGGACAAAACAGTGTTTTTTAAGTTTTCCATTAAAAACTACTAACAGTGCATTTAGAACAGAATGTTGGTTGAGTTTTTGCGTAAAGCTCCAGCAGAGTAGTAATAAAACCAAAAAAGTGCTTCAAGCCAAAAATCTTCAACAATGGCACCATTTGGATGCTTTAACGATGCTCCAAATATGTTCCACTGACCCAGTCCTTCGATGTCTTCTCATGCCACCTCCAAACGCTACAAGGACAATAATTTATTACCACTGACATTTAAGTCTTCATTTCGTTGATTTCGCGTCCATTTGCGTGTTTCGCCGAACTCCAGAGCCGCCCGGCCAGCTCGCACCAGCATTCGCTAATGGATGTGAGTGAGTCTGTAAAAAATCCACGACCCACAAACAAAATCCCTCCACCAGTAACAACCACCACTGCTGCTACTGTTTATGTTGCCAGCGCAAAATGAATGACAAAAGGGTCTTTCGGGTGGGGCTTCCTCCCAGGCTGGCGGGAGGACCCATTTCAACTTCAAACATAAAGCTCGACTTTTATTGGATTGCTCGCACTTCGCCACACCACTCGGAGCTGGGCCGGATTCTTCCGAGTATGTACGTACCTACCTACAATATGCAAGCGATTGGAAGAAACGTTTACTCGGGAATCATTAAAATAAAATCATAATTTATTGTTGCCAATTATTGACGAGCTAATGGTAGGTCGATGCCGGAATTTATCGAAGGGTTTCTTTCGAAGGATTCAGACGTTGAATGCGTACAACTGGCTGAGAGTGGTGATTTTATGTGCTATTGAGATCTGAAACAAGTTGATTTTTATGGCAGAATTAAAATTTCCATAATCCCGGAAATGGGACAAAGCCAGTGAAAATCAAATCAATTCTTATTAATTTTAATTGAAGCGCATTCATCCCAGGGGACTCCGTCCACTGTTCCGTTCTAAGAGAGTAATTGGATACTTCATCTTGGGCGAAACGATGCGGGATGAGAGGGTGTCGGTGGCCCTGCCCCGTTCCATTGCAGATTTTTCAGTCATGCCTGAGAGCTATGTACCTCAATCCTCGAACGAGGGGGGAGTCACTGGACAGTCCATTCCAGTGAGTTCGAGCTTCAAAACCACAACAATGATGATGATGATGAAGATAAATGAAAATCTCGTGCACCGAGTGCCTAATTGAGTCCTGTGCCGGTGAGGGCGGAAAGGTTTGCTAGTTTTGGACTGGCGTTGTTGAAGGGGAGAGCTCTCAGATTTGGTTTTTGCCTTCGGTGCTCTAATTTGGCGGATGCATTAGTGGTGAAAGATTTTAAAAAATATATGGGTTTTAAAAAGACAAGAAAAGCAGCCCGGTTCAGAAAATTTGAACTCTTGAGAATTGTTGAAAAATGTCACCTTTGTGTTTCAGCTTTCTTTCTTTTCTTCTTTCATAGCATTTCAAGCTTATTGCTTTTGCAATTAGCTTATTTCTTGCTCGTAACTTAGTCTTCCACAGTTTTTTTTATTTTAGAGCTCTCGTACCATTTTTACATTAGCTTAATTGTGTGGTAGGTACAATCATACCCTATGCCCAGGGAGTCGAGACATTTTCGTTAACGAAAAAATCCTAGACCAGACAGGGCATCGAATCCAGCCTCATCCAGCATGGCGTTGCTTTGTAGCCGCGCCTTTACCTAATGAGCTAAGAGAGGACCCCTATTGTGTTTAAAAAGCTGTTTGGTAAAATTATATGCACCTTGAAGACAAGTTTTAAGGTTTGATTAGGAGTTTAGATGAATACTAGTTTGAAAAGAGGTTATGTATAAGGCATAGGAATTTCAGTACCAAAAGGTTTCGTAACCGCTAATGCATGTTTGATCGTTAAATTGTAAACTGTAATCAGTATGTATTCAAGAAATAATTCACAAACCTCAATCACTAAGACTCATTGATTTTATGAAACCATGGCTGAATTTGGAAACCAAATCTTTAGCATTGGGTACTCAGTCTGCTTAGAACAACGGCTGTTAACGGTTGTGTCAATTTGTATCGCACTATTTTGCTATCGAGTAAAGAAGTTATCTATTGTCTCGATTGGCTATTGTTACGGGGTTTCTATTGTTTTGCTGACCTGTTTTTCGGAGGCGGTACGCGGTTATGTGTGTACTGCGGCCGCGTGTAAAAGATTGATTCAGGACTCAATTAGTGATCCTCAGAGTACATAGATATGCGGAAGCGGCCATGTTGAGCCAATCGAGCAGCGAAAACTGTCAAATTCTGAGCCAATCAAGCATGTTTACTGTTTGCTGAAATGTTTCGATTGCCAAGTATTGTAATGGAGTTAAAATATATGGTTTATATTTATAACGCTTCAAAAATCAAAAATGAATCATTCGTATTCTGCTAAACTCGTGGTGTAATAATAACATAATATTTTTTTTATTATGTGGTCGATAATGTTACTTGTGTTGCCGAGATGAATATTTCTCGGAATTTGTACAGAAGGCTATTTTTCATTTTAGTCAATTCATTTCACTGGTGCCATGTTGTCAGTATTTTGAAGAGAGTTCTGCTCCAGTGTCTAATTCTGTCTGTTTGTTTAGTTTGTAGATTCTCTCATAGCCGTTCAATAATGAGTCTGGTCTGAAGTCAATATTAGGAATCACCTACATACTCATTCAAGTCTGCCATAGTAACTTTTCGATGGATTTGGTCTTGATCGACTCGACTGGAATAGATTTAATGCTCTCTAGTTTTCCAGAAACACTTACCAGCCATTCATTTGGGTCGTATGAATACGAAGAGTTAAGAACTTTCTTCATTACTTGACCTATTGCTATAAATTTGATATTGTTTTTGACTTGAAGTGCCCTGGTTGTTCTACATTTTACTCGGAGTTGGGAAAATATGTTTAAGACACAATCTTGTGTGAAACGACCAAGGAACAAGAAGTCGTATCCATTGCACAAGAAGAATTCTTGAAGGCGCAATAATGTATCAGTGGCCATAATATTAGCAGCTTGCCACGGTTTCCATCGTGTTTTCTCTCCAACTCAGCTGCGGTGAATTAAGTACTTGAATGAATTCAAAAATTTCAGAGCACTTTCATATGCACCCTGATTTCTTTTACTCAATGCAAGTTGTAATTCTCATGCTGTTACCAGTTTGAACCACCGTGCCAAGTTTTCGGTGTAGAATGCAGTCGTGAGTACTTCCGGTCTATTTGTTTCAATAGCGTAATTTTTCAAGGCAGCTGCCACTTGGTGATTGACGTATTTGGTGCTATTTGTTACCTATACAGTAAAATATATAATTTTGAAGAGAAACCTATGTATATACAAACAATCCCATCCAACTTCCAACTCCAGATGTCTATGAAGGTAGCATGAGTTCTCAGCATCTTCTTAAGTAGACATCTAATCAACACTTCCCTCCCATCCCTTGCTGATCATAAGGACCTGGCCAGGTGTTGTACAAAGAAATCGATGGATGAAGAACCTGTCACACCCAAGGCAGCTCTTCTGGCGCTTCCATCGTCTCTACAACAGCCAACCCAGGATTATGTATGGTCGGAACATGCTATGCTATGCTATGCTATTTGGAAGATAACTTCTTTCAAGCATCCGTTTTCGATGGACGCCCCCGTGAAGTGGTACGCAGCAATTTGCTTCCATTTGTGTCGAATACCTACTAGCATGAACAGCATTACATGTGTTGCTGCTCCAGTATGGTTGGGTAGGGTAAAGTTCCCGAAATAGTGTTTGTTGTTCAAACAATAATTACGTCCTTGTGCGATGGCCATCTCGTCAAAAATGAGTGAACAAACTAAATCCAAATCAATCATATATGGAACTTTAGACTCCATTAGAACGAGAACTTCGTCGAGAATACCAGGTTTAAAATGAATATGTTCCAACCTTTTGTTAAGGGTACAAGCACTGGGCAATCGTAATTTCTTACGTTCTCTTTCGTACAAGCTGTTACTCATCCTGAATCTAGCTCTGAATCCTTCTATTATCGCCTCGTCCGACCATTTATACACTTTTGACACTTTTCCGATTCGTAGCTGATACTGGTCATCGTTGAACATTCGCTTCGATATTTTTTCCGCTGGATGTATATCTATCATACAGTATATTATATTCCCGCTTCAAATAAGAGTTTTCTTTGGTATTTTCGGCCAACGATCGCTCAAGTTGCTGGATTTCACTAAAATAGGTTAATCTGTTTGTTATTCAATACATTTTTACCAAGTTTAAAATAAACTTACCGTTGCTGTAGCTCACATTTAGAGTAAAGAACACTACATGTACGACAGGAACTGCTTGCAACAGGTAGGTCAGAATTCAGAATGTAACCTGCAGCTTCCACTGTTATGCTTTGGTTCGCTTGTGGAACATTGAGAAATTCCTGAATTGAACCAGGATCTTCAAACTGGCTTGATCGAACACATACAGGGGAACTCTCTAATTCAACATGATTCCTCTTATGAAATTGTAGAAATGTGTCGTTTTCATGTGAAGTCATCGAACCTAAGTTCTTATAGCCAATATTCGTCAGTCCAGATCCGAAGCTGGGCCTCGATCTGAGTTTCGAATCGCACAAGATGCGTTCGAATGCAATTCCATCAGAGCCGTTGCTGCTTCTAAAGGAAATGTTTGCTTTTCTGAAATAGAAATAGGAAACGAGTTCCTTTTCAACAACCAAATTTAACAATCTACCTACCAAATTCGTCATCATACACAAAAGTCGAATCGAGATTACCGTTTGTCGAATTTTGAACTAAAGTGTCCAAATGATTTATCGAACACGTCCTGGAAAGTAATTGGATCGTAGACGACGGCTGCTTCAGTACAAAATCTGGAATTAAAATCAAAAATAAATATTCCTACAAATGATTATTATTTTCCCAAATAAGTTAAGCTCGCCCACCAAGGTAGTCATCATATACAAACGTAGGATAAGATCGGATGTTCCTGGCAAGAGCAGAATAATGCGAGGTCGTTGTTTGAAGCGTCAATTCATGAGATGGTTCTCGCACAATGTGCAAGATGCGCTGTTCTCTGTCCAAATTCTCTTGATTTACAACCTGGTAAACCGGGATAGCTTCAGGCATTTTCATTATTTTGCCACCTACTTTCGCAGAATACAACTGCGTGTGCTCAAAATGATACTAAAAAAAACCTAAAGTTAACAGAAAACCGCCAAACGACTTTCGCAATCACATACACTAACTACACAGGCGCATAGAATCAACGAGGGGAAAATCCGGTTCCCACAAAACCTCAGCCATATTTTTCGTTGTTCGGCATTCTTGGGAAATCGAAAAAAAGCTTTTGTTGACGCTATTTGATGATTTTTTACCTACGCGGTTTGGGCAAAACTTTGCAGTACACTTCATAGTTGATAGTTTGGAATTGGACAATGGAGTGGACAGCCAACCGGAGTCAAGGAGGGGATGTGCCTATTATTTATGATTGGTAAATTTCACTCCGACAAGTGTAATGAATTTAACGCGCCTTTCTCTAACAAACCATCTAGTGGAAAGTTTAACTGAATTGCGTATTTTGTTATTTGGTTTTATCGGATCATATTGTTGGAAGGCGATTCTCTCATTCCGGCAGGTTTCGCGTAAGTGTCTCTGCTTACTGGCCTGCCTAACCCTTTTTAACCCTTCATACAGCAGTATGTTGAATTTAGAACGGAAACAAAGCATGATCTTTCTGTTAAGTGGAACCGCATGCAGGGCAAGACCCACGCTAGGATGGTGGCTTCCTACATAAAAACATACATAAGGAGTGTATCGAATATAAGCTAGCCACATACATTTGCGTTGTACGCATGTATTTGTGATGGTTTTTTATGCTCTGAACTGAACTCTGAACTCTTGACTGTCAGCTTTTTTTTTGTTTACTTGTTTGTGCGGTTCAAATTCTGCGTTTTAAAAATGTCGCGTATTGAAAAGGAAGTGAAAATTAAGGTTCTGGACACATGGCTAAGTGAGAAGGGTATTACTATGCGAAAATTGGCGAAGTGGTTTGGAATTCATCATGCGAGTGTTAAAAATATCATTAATAAGTTTGGGGAACACTATTCTTTGGATGAGCTATCAGGAAGAGGCAGTAAACCCGGTTCTTCCAACCCGAAACTGGAGCAGAAAGTGGTATTTCTAATCATGAAGAACAAATCAATGTCAATACGTGATTTGGCCAAAAAAGCAGGAACGAGTGTCGGAATGATCCAGCGTATCAAGAGGCGAAACCACCTGAAGACCTACAAGAAGCAGAAAATCTCGAAACAAAGTGCAGAACAGAAGAAGCGAGCAGCAACAAGGGCCCGGAAATTGTATTCGCGTCTTTTGCAGCGTCCGGATGCATGCGTTTTGATGGACGATGAGACCTATGTAAAGGAGGACTCAAAAACCCTTCCAGGTCCACAATACTTTACTGCCGTCGTTGGGGAGGATGTGAGCGATGCGGACAGGTCGATTCAAGTGGAGAAATTCGGTCCAAAAGTACTGGTATGGCAAGCAATATGTTCCTGTGGTTTGAAGTCAACCATTTTTTACACTACCGGAACTATAAATGCGGAAATCTATCGATCTGAGTGCCTCCAGAAGAGATTGTTGCCTTTATATAAGAAGCATAGTCAGCTCACTATGCCAAAACCACTCTCAATTGGCTTGCGGAAAAGGGTATAGATTTCGATGATAAAAATATCAATCCACCAAATAGCCCTCAGCTTCGACCCATCGAATGTTACTGGGCAATCGTGAAGAGGATCTTCAAGAAGACTGGTAAGGCAGCTGGGAACATGCAGGAGTTCAAAAAAATTTGGGCTCAAGCGTCCAAAAAATGCGATGTAACACTTGACCGGAACTTGATGAAGAGCATTCGATCCAAAGTTCGAAAATTCGTGAAGGAATAACTTAAATTTCATCCGGTCTTCATTATATTCAAGTTTAACCTCGTTCAATAAAGGATAATTTTTTTGTATGAATAAAATATCGGTTTTTCAACATAATTTGAAAGAAAGTTTGTGGATAGCTTATTTTCGATACACTCCTTACATAAATCTTTAGCGTTGGGTACGTATGTATTCTCACGCACTCATATTCAGAACACTACTAAATCCATTCCAGTTGAGAAACTGAGTGGCAATCAGTGGAAACTGATTTGATTGCATGCTAAAGCACGCCGTGTTGATTGATGAGATGAGTCATAAAATGAGTTTCCAACCAGGCAACTTATTGAGCAAATCTACACAGTCTCCAAGTTATGTTTTCATATAATTTATTTAATTTTTATTTATTTTAGAACTATTGTTTGAGATATTTGTAACGTTGGTTGTTTCGGTTGAGATTCATTCGTTTGACTTACTTATTATTTTTTATTAATTAGGTTAAATTAGGTTTGAATTGTATATCAAGTGCAAAAACTGACAAAACAGATTAGGTTAGGTTCATTATAAATTTATGTTGCATGTCGACTGGTTTGTGCCTTGGCTAAGTTGAACATGAATTTACGTCTGTTGGCCAGTAAAATTACAGTTAAATCTCAAAGAAAACAATTTACACGCCGAGACGTAGAGATAAGTTATGAAACATTAAATCATATTATTCAAATGCTTACATCATAAGCTTAAACTTAAAATCGTCATAGCATTTTTGTACCGCTACTAATTATCTTCTATATCTACCATTAGTAGTAAAAAAATATCACTTTAATTTTACTAAACAAATTATATATCTCAAAAAAAGAAAAAGAAAAGCGCTTACTATCTTAATCAAATATTATTATTGTTAAGATTATTATGAAGTATGAGTAATGCTGCAAACTTGAATTTTCTGTTTATCAAACATCAATGGTTATGTCTCGTTGTTTTATTAAATTAGGAATCCGAAAAAAAATTCCCACAAAACCGTGTACTAGGATAAAAAGAAACACTTTGAATTTTTCTGCGTTATCTAATGCACATAAAGGGAATGCCAGATTTGGCAGAACATAATGGGATATTTCATGTAAATTTAAGCCACATAACGCCTATATCTAGCCTGTTGCATGAAAGATTGCAAACAATATCGTTGTTTACGCTCCTTTGGCTTGGAATTACACGAGGGGGAAATTTTACGCTTGGTAAAATTAATTATTTTCTGTGTACACTAGTACTTCTTATTAATCAGGTATCGTAAATAACAACTTTGTTCTTCAAAACACATTTCGCACATAATTCTCAGGTATTTTTCTTACGTATTTGACTGCTTCTACAGCGCTGACCAATATCATTTTTTATATTTTGTTTTTTTCCGGGTTGGGTTGCTCGATACTCCTTCCTCCTTTTATCTGTTTTGGTGCTATTACGTTAGTTGGAGCAAGCAGATCAGAAAAATACGTTTGATGTCATTGCTTACAAATTTTACCCTCGAATTTGTGACTATTTTGTCTAAATTGGAAATATTGTTCGCTTTGTATTACGCTTTGTTACTAAAAGATTGTTTAATACGGTACTCTATTGCCAGATGGCGTTCGACATTTCCACAATATGTTTTTAAAGTTTTACGCAAATTTGGCTATTAACCCTTTTGCGGTGTATTTAATTGAGCAATACTTTTCGTATACTCCAGTTGACGAAACAACATTCAAGATTACACACATGAAAAACAGCTTAAAAAACGTTTGTACGAACCCAAATATCGGTTCTTACATCACAATCATGACAGCAAAGGGCCAGATTTTATCTACGCAGAAAAATATAGTTAACAGGCACGTAAAATTTCCTCTCGTTCCAATTCCAAATCAAAAGGCGTAAACAACAAAATTGTTTGCAATCTTTCGTACGCCATACACCAATGTTTGCAACCTTTCATACAACAGGCTAGGTTCAGGCGTTAGCTGTCTTACATTCATATGAAATATTCCATTATTTTCGGCCAAATCTAGAACTATTATTTCGACTTTCACTGTTTATTCACTTAATCCAATTAACATAATAAAAAAGGTTCCCACTACACGGCTGAAATTACTGACCGTTCCAGGTGCGGGAGACCTCTTTATCGTTGCCAATTGATGGTCTGCATTCGATCGGTCGTTGGCTTGATTATGCTGACTCGGTATTTGCCATGTGCTGGTTTTTGCTGTGGTGGCCTTGCTGCTGACTTTTGCGATCTCTTGTGGTCGTTGTCCGGATGGCCTGTTATTGTTGTTGTATTTGGTTGGTTCTGGTATGTAACTCTAGCATTATAAAACGCTGAAATCAATGTTTCTTTTACCTGTATTTAACCTAAAAACCAAACAGTCATTGCCTGCCAAAGGCACAAAACCCCCTCGAATAAAACAACCGACTGATTAAAAACTAGACTACTTGTACCAAAATGTTACCGTTAACAAGACAACAAAATGTAAACCTCTTAAATGTTTAATTGTTCCGAACATCTCCTGAAAATGGACAAAACAAGCACGCAACATTAAAGCCCCACCCCTCATCAGATGGCGATAAAGATAAAACCGGTGGAGGTCCCCAACCAAAAATTGACCATCAGCTGCCAATTCCACAATAGGGACAGGTATAATCACCCCCCCCCCCGCCTCCCACGCTTCGGTGGAGAGCATTAAAATTTACAAACCTGTAAAAATTCAATCGTTAAAAGTGCTTCCTTTATTTATTTCTGCAACCAACGAGTAAAAAACGACCATCAAACATTCGTCTGCCATCGGTTGGTTGGCCGCCGGTTGAGAGAGGAACGCTGTGCCAAGAATAGAGGCCATATGTGACCTTCATCGATGTCGTTCGTTTTCTTAAGTCACAGCATCTTGGAGCCATGCACGTTATCGGAGCAAACAAAAACAGAAAATTTACAGCCATTCGAGGGGTTGCATTTGGCACGTTTTCTGTGTTTGTGAGGATACACTCTTCTGCAAGGAAAGGCAAGAAAAAGGACACACTAAATAGCAAACAGTTGGTTGGCTTTATCGGTGATCGAAAGGTAATAAAATCATTCTGCTGGCTCTGGGTTGTCCCGGTTAAGGTGGGAAAAAGATTTCCGAGAAGGTGATGGAATTTCTGCCAACAAATAAAGATCAATTGAGGGTGATTGCCAAAGAAGTATAATAATAGAACGAGTTGGGCTGGTGTGTGTTGTCAGATGTAGGTTCCAAAAGGGATAATACCGCCGGGAATGTATACCGACATTGTTCAAATTATGTCTAGAAAATGAAACTAACATATGACAGTGTAACAAACTGGTTATGATTCGGCCCCTCGCCCCAAAAAATGCGTAGGCCCCAATTAATTACTGAAGCTAAATTATGCCACTCTTAATTACACCGATGAAAGCTCGGTTCCGCTCAGGAGTAACCAGGAGTCATCAAAATGAGGCATACCGTAAAAAGAGAGAAACCTAACACCCATTCAGGCCAAACCACCTGAAAGCAAATCAGGAGGACCCTATTTCCGCAACGCAAACGCACTTCTCGCTTACGCCACCTCATACCGAACCCAAGCTGTTTTATGCCAGGAGTATGGGGTAAATCATGACAGCAATTTTTTCATAATTTGCCGTTCGTTATTCTGTGATAAAAGAGCACTTTATCTCGACCTCTCTACTCCCCTCTCACTTTAGGCACTCTTAAGCACTCAGTGCCCTCTTCTCCACTTCTCGCTTGCCTGTGGGCACAAGCACACACTACACAGCTTATGTACCCACAGCACAATAGTAGGTTGGAAACGAAAGCACTCTTCCTCTTCGGGTTGGATAGTGCTTTCGTTCCTACTGAATTGTTTCACATTTATTTCACCCTCATTTCCCCCACAATGCAACCACCCCACTCCGGTCGGTCAATGGGGTTGAACGAATTCAGCACACAAACGGAACTAAACCGTAAGCAGTGTTGCGTTCTAGAATTCTAGTCATGTTTTCTCCGGAACTCGGTGTTTGGGACGAGAAAAATTGCTACCTCGATCTTCCTCGTCTCGCCGCCGCCGATGGGAGGAAAAGACACTTGCGCTGCGATAAGAGAAAGTGTGCTGCATTCATAAAGGTTGGATTTGCTTACCTACTCCGCACAGTGGTTCGAAGGCAAGAAAATCGTGATCGTTTGAGATTTTAGTGGTGAAATTTGATTTTTTTCATAGACATCACACTTATGGAGAGTTTTTGTTTTGTTGATTAGTGACACTTTACACCAGACGGGTGCATTCGTGTCATATTATATTGCATATTAATCCAATTATTATCTCAATATCCAGCCATTTGAGCTACTTATATTTACCTTATTTCAATTTACTTTGCTTCTTCTTCCACCGTTCTTCATCAAAAGTATACGTGTTTTTCTTATGGTTGTTTTCTTCATATCTTTCCAGATTCTTTTCTTCTCTACCCTAACTTGCTTTCTTCTGTTTTTATTCTCTCCAATTTCGTCTCTTGTTTCTTATTTTACGCTTCTTATTTGTTTACTTCATTGCTCGTTTAACTCCACTTTTCATTTCTCTTTCCATCTACTTTTTTCATTTAGTAACATTTTACTCTTCTGTATTAGTCAATTTTTACCTTCTAATACATTAAAGTGGCTTTTTCTAGTCTTCGTCTTCTTCTTCCTTTTCTCATATTAAATCGATTTCTCATCTGTACTTTTTCTTTTGTAAATTACTGTTTTTGTATTGGATCTATTTGTTCTTTTGCAGCTACTGCATCTGCTCAGTTTGGTACTTCCACATTCTGCTTTACTTCTTACTTGTCTTCCTTTTTCCAGCGTCTCTTATCTTTTTTAGTCATCCACTTCTCATCTTCTTCAGACTTTGGTTTGCTTCAAAGTGCAAAGTGATAAATTGTGTTCGCAGTGACGTGTCACATCCGGGTTTCCATTTTCATCAGTTCCCGAGAGATTCAATCGATCGCAAAGGGCCTGCATTGGAAATGCCATCGAGGAAGACATTCTCTTGCTCAAGCTTTCTCCACACATTAGAATTTGCAGCGTAAGCATCCATGAAATTCAATGAAACCTCATAACAAATATTACCAAGTATATAAAAATCGACAAAATTCACGTTTTTTTTCAATGGGATTGCTGTGAAAACATGTCTGGTAACACGGGAGCAAACCCCGTATCAAAGCAAACATAAATTTATAAGATCATCTCTTTTTAAGCTGGCGGTCCTGTTCTAGGCTCAAACAAACGATCGAATAGCCGTTCGCGTGGTGGATTGTGCTGCTAACAGATCAAAAGGCAAAGTTCCAGCTGCGGCCATTATTGAGTTTTCTGTTTCTGAGCTGATTACGAAGGCGGATCATTTTGTGGTATGTAGGTGTGAGCTTCTGAAGGTTTTTTTTATGATAAATTCATTTAAAAGTTGTGCGATATATTTAATTTTTCGCAACCATCATTGCCAGTTCGATGTGTTCTCAGCATAGTTATAGATCATATAGCGTTGAAAAAGTTTACCAGAAAAATTATTTTATTATATTTTCAGACGCGGCTGGGTAGCTCAGTGGTTACCCGTTCTGCTTACTGAGCAGATGGTCGGGAGTTCAATCCCAGGCCCGTCCCCTTCCTTGTCATTTGTCACTTGCCTCTTTCTATGACAACTAAATTTAAAATCAAAAGCAGTCTACTGCGCTCTCTTTCATTGATCGCATCCAGTGCATCCATGATCTAAAAATAACCTTGCCCTCACTCAACACAACTATCCTTCCCTTGCGCAACTGTAGAGATGCAGTGGTGCTCACGGTTTCTAATAACAACGATTGTCAAACTAATCATCCTTTTTCCCCCCTCCCCAAAAGACCAGCGAGGACGTGGCCAAGCGCCGGTACTTTATCTATAAACAGAATTAGTGAACTTCGCATACATTGAAGGATGGTAAAGCTACTACCCCAAGCTCCATCTATGAGGTTCTCTGAGCAATTACACTAGTTTTGATCAGTAAAGGAGTAGCAACTGCGATATTGCACGTGTCAAAAAATATATATATTTTATTTTAGGTTCCACAAAGGGAGTCAGTAACATTGGCCTGATACATTATACTCTTCAATGTTCGGTGTCTATAGCTGTTCCCCCTCAATCCAGCGGAAGCCACTTTACCCCTAAATCTTGATCCGCCCTGGTCTAACAATCTCGATCGTTATGCCCCTTGTCTTGCGCCAACTAGATTTCCATGGAGCACCATTTTCGTCGAATAGTTGTTCGGCATTCTCGCAACATATCCTGCTCCGTGTATTCGTCCAGATTTGATCACCTTACGAATACTGCGTTTGTGAGCGAGTTGCGCGAGCTTGTGGTTCATTCTGTGCTTTCAGACCTCGTTCCTCTCTGGACTCTCTCAAAGATGGTTCTTAGACCCGTCACTCAAGAAGAAGTTCGAGGTGCTCGCAAGTCCTCCTCGAGGCACTATCCACATCTCATGGCCGTAGAGAACAACTGGTCTTATTAGAGTTTTATACAGAATACACTTCATGAGGGAGCTATGTCTGTTTGACCATAAATCGTGTATTCGATCAAAATGGCACACCGATAATCTTCTATAACTTTTGAACCGTAAGAGTAAAATACCTGAAAATCTTATTCATAGTGTATTGTTTACATTTGTCAAGTTTCATAGTTGTTCATAAAATAGTTCTAGTCATGTCGTCGAAACAAGAAATTATCCGTGAAAAAATGTTTATACAGTAGTGTCTTAGCTATTTTTTTATCACCATCCGAAAAAAAATCCTCTTTTAAAATGCAAAGGTTACTGTCGGTTACCCTTCCAAAATATTAAATGAACAAAGTTGAACACATATCGTACATTTGTACATCTAAAAATGCCTTTAGTTTCAATTGTAGATCCTAAGTTATGAACTTTTGAACAGTCTGGTTTGAGCCAAAACATCCCAGATTTCATCATAACGTCATTTGACCTTTCAGAAGATTCATTAAACATGATTGAATACATATCGTAAATTTGTCTAGCCGTAAAACTGTACTTCCAACTATAGGTCGCAAGTCGCAATTTCCAGGAATGTTTGAAAGGCCATGAACATCCCAGATTATCTCATAATGTCTGTTGACCTCCCAGAGGGCTCAATGAGCATGGCTGAATATATATCCTTAATTAGTAAGCTACCTTTACTATTGTGTATCCTAAGTTCTGAACTCCAGGTCAGTTTGGACGATCTTGAACATCTCAGATTATCTCATAATATATGTTGATCTTTCTAAAAAGTATCCATTTACATGATTGAATAGATATCGTAACTTTGCATAATCGGATAAGCTATAGTTACAACTGTGGATCCTAAGATCCAAACTTCTTCATGTTCAGGATGTTATGGGTTGAAAATCAGGCCTTAACTGCATAAAGTTTTAATTTGCCTTGATAGAATGGTCAATTCACAAAAAGTTTGCCAAAGATGGTGTTCATTTTTGTTCAGTCTATCCACAACAAATTTTATAAATACTCAATCACTTATTTGTTTTACAGCAACAACTGATTGTTGCTTTTGTTCATGTTGATGATAAAGCAATGTTGCTACTGGTAGTGTGTTGGAATAATAAGAGAAAAATATGGTGCTCGTCAAAGATTTCGTACATTTTTAGGTACAAAATGTGAATATTTGACACATTGGTTATAACTCCTGTATTTCAAAAGAAATCCGAAAGTCTGATTGACTTATGACAGACCATAAATCGTTGACTGGTTTGTGCAGTCCAAAAGGTATTCCGACGATGGCAGCAGGTCGATTACAACGATGGGCTGCTTATGTGGCAAACTGCGACTATGAGATTCGCCATGTGAAGGATGCACACGTTGTTCCTGCAGATTTTCTGTCAAGGTTTCAGATGGTAATGGTGGAGATGATGATTATGACGTTAACGACGTAATTTTTTTGAATGGTATGGAGATTCAAACACGTTTTCTTGTGGAGAGGAAGTAAAATGTTATCAAAAGAAGAGAAAAACTTATTAGCCGAGTTGTTGAGTATGTACAAACCACGTGGCCAAGAACAGAACAGGGAACAAATGATCGGAACTTCACTGAAGTTTACCGAATACCTCTAAAGCTCTCCGCGTACTTCACTGAAATTTCCGGAACTTTCTTGACATTTTTAGAGCTTCGTTGATTTTAAACTGAGTTTTTGAGGTTTTGAGAGCTTAGGTAATGTTCTAGACCTTCAGAAAGATCTCCGAAATCTTCAGTGATGTTCCATGAACATTAGACAACTTGCAGTTACAAACATAGTGGAAACAGTGAATCGAAATGTCCGATTGCATAAGATACAATGCAACTGGGGAAACATTAATTGCGTTTTTCCCGAAATAGAAAAGTTGTGACTAGGTTCGGTTTGACTTTACATCAACCACCTTAAAAATAGTTTTGGGGCTGTTCATAAGCTAAGTATACTCGCCCTTGAAAATTCCAGACCCCCCTTCCTGCTCCCCTCGTATTGGCCGAGCCTAATTAAAAGTGAACCGATCTTGATGGTAGGTAACAGTACAATGAACAATTCTTCATTGTGTGTATTTACAGGTTACTGTGATTAGGATTTGTATTTGAATGTTTCCGCTGGTTGCTGCCATATGTTTGATCCCTCAACACACCTCCTCAAACCTGTTGGGTAGCGCGCAGGCCGCGGTTCGGTGCATAAAGAGCATCAGTTTGTTTCAACGGTTTCGTGAGCATGTCCAAAGGCTTCGATGGACCTTTAGCATACCATGTTGAACGAGGGCCTTGGTAAACTGGAACTTGGTGTTCACATGTTTTGATCGTCGTTGTGGCTGCTCCGTTTCCGGTTGGCGGAAGGTGCTTTGGTTTTCCTCATAGAGCAGGATTGGAGTTTTCACCTCGTGCATATCCCTCATCAGCTTCTAGATCCAGCCTCGGTCGATAATAAGGCAACACAGGTTTGCTTCTTCTGCTTCCCCAACTGATTGCACCACCACCGAACGAAATGAACGCTATTCGATTTGCGGTCCCGATGATCACTTTTTGCCTAATCCGCATCCACGAAACCCTTCAAATCTGCATCGTTGTTCTCTCAAATTCAGTTGGAGATGCTTCTTTGCCAGGAGGTACCGCATAATCCGCTTTGCTTCCGTTCAGACTACAGCACTAGGGAACACTCACCTTCCGTTCTAGCAACGAGACGTTGATTGCATGTTGCCGGGATCCTTCGGAATCAGTGATGGTTATGCCATTTTGAGCCCGAATCGCGACGCCATTCGCTGGATGTAGCACTGCTGGTGTGTGACCAAGTACTGCCGCACGTCACCAAGGGATGTCGTCTTGGACTGCTTCGATAGCGTCGTATTTAGCTTCAGTTTCACACACGATGAGCATGTCGTCCACATAAAACACGATGAACACCTGCTTTTTGCTCGTGTTTCGACGTACAAGCACGTAAGTCGGCGGTCGATTGGATGAAACCCAGCTTCTTGAAACACCCGTTAATCGTTTGGTTCCAGATCTGTCCGGACTACTTCAGTCCGTAGAGGCCTTCTTCAGATGACATACCTGTCCAGATGCTCCAGTCTCGAACCTTGTTGGTTGACGCATGTTCCGTTAGGGTCGCGTACAGGTAAGCTCTCTTGATATCCACGTGTTTGACAAGAAATTGACGACGAGTGGCAATGGTTAACAAAGTGCGAAAAGTTATCTGTTTTGCCACTGGAGCAAACACCTGATCGTAATCAGTGCCCAACTTCTTACTGAACCCAGTCTTGCGAGTGACTTGTCCTTTTTTATCCAATTTACGCTTGTAAAGCCAATTGCATCTGACGGCCTTCCGTCCATTCGGGAGTGCTCAATGATCCATGTTGAGTTCTGTTGAAGTGATAGGATCTTTTTAATGGCCGCTTTCCAGAATGCGCTTTCTGGTCCTTTCAGCACTTCTTCGTAGGTTCTTGGTTCAGCAGTTACGGCCACATTTCTGATTTTATGGTATCGTTGTGGCCTCACCCCTTGGTTGGACTGTTTCGATCTTCATACGACGGTTTCTTCCTCAGGAGATTCATCACAGGAATCGAAGTTCTCGTCGTCGTTGACGCTAACGTCTGCTTCATGCGAGGCTCAAACTTTGCGGCTCACCGCTTGCATACGAGGTAAAGGCTGCAGAAGGAATTCGTATGACTCCTCCTCCAGCTTGGGAATGGGGTACAGATGGACCCACTCTTCCTCAAAGAAACGTACGTCTCGGCTGATGACTAGCTTGTCAGTGGCCATATCGATGAACCTGTAGACCTTTTGGTTCCTGGAATACCCGACGAACGTCATTTCTTTTGAATTGTCCTGGAGTTTGCTTCGCTTTTACTTTGTTTCATGAACTTGCACCCAAATTTCTTTAGATGATTAACGCCCTGCTTGCGTCCCCACCAAACCCCTTATCGTGTGATCTCCACAGCACGCGAAAGAAGGTGGTTCTAAAAACACACGGTCGTAACAGTTGGTCTAGCCCAGAATTTTGTAGGCATTCCGGCGTCCATCAGCATGCACCGACACATTTCAATTACGTACCAGTTGCACCGCTCCGCCACTCCATTTTGCTACAGTGAATTCGGGGTGGATTCCATACTTGCAGTAGAACTCCATCAGTTCTTTTCACTCCAGAACTCATTTCCACGATCCTTTCTGTGACCTCGGATTTTTTTCTTTAAGAAGAACAATACAGTAGCGACTGTGATCATCCACAGAAATAACAAAATAACGAAACTCACTCACCGAGGGCGTTTCCAGTGGTCCATACACGTCCGTGTGGATGAGGTCTAATGCGCTGGTCTTGGGGAAGGGAGTTCAAGCCTGCTTGCCTTTCACACAGCATTCACAGCCTTCACGTATTCCGCAATCAGCCAGTGACCAGTTTCTTTTCAGGAACACTTGCAGCGCGTCCGGTTCGTGATGTCCAAATCCTCAATGCCACGAGTGTTGGCAATCTCACTTGTGAGTTGCAGTTACTTCAAGACAACCCCATTTTTTGGGCTTGTTTTGGCGATATAAGCATTTGGAATTTGTTGCTATGCCGATCTCGTTGCCATTGACGATAATTTTTCACTTTCCGTCAACGAACTCGATTTTTGCCTTCCGATTGGTCATAGCAAGCACTGACAAAAGGCTCGCTGACCGCTTCGGGACGTAGGTACATCACGTTATGGAGACGGATTTTGTTCGTGCTTCCAGAACCGTTCACATATTCGATCACACCAGTTCTGAAACAAGCGATCGTAACTACACGCCCGTCAACCAGCTATACGTCACCCGCAGGCGGTTCGAGGTCCTCAAAGAAATCCCTGTTGTACGTCATGAGCGAACTTGGAATCGATAATCCAGTTGTTTTCCGTTTCGCCACCTCCGACGGTCAGCGTGATCATGCTGCTGCTGCCACCATCCCGGGCGGAGCCGTGTTTTGCTTCTGAATCCGATTTGCTCTCTTTGTAGTTGCTTGTGGCCATATTTCTTGCAGTGATGGCACCATTGGTGCGATTTTTCATCTCCACTTGATGAAATCTGTGCAAAATTACTTCAGTGTGCCAGTCACATTCACTCTATGTGAGAGCTTCTGAATGTGTAAACTCGATTCTGTTCAGGAAGCTTTTTCGCTAGTTCATTCAAATTTGATCCAGGTTGATTTGATTTCGAATTCATGAGCTTGATAAATCATTTTCAATTTCAGTTTCACTGAAACTGATAGTGATTTTTTATCAGCTCAGTAATGAATGACTCAGAGAGTAGTAGGGCTAAAGTGCTATGTTAAATGCACTTGGCTCAAGTGACTTGAGTCATATTTAAAAATAAGTTATTTTGCACGAATCTTACAAACAGATTGAACACAATTCGCATTGCCAACGACGAATGAATGCCGTATTTAATAAGAAAGAATGGATATTACTTCTGAAAGATTTAGATGATGATTCATTATAATGTTACATTCACTAAAAATTAACTTTTTGATTACATTTACACTATTATATTTGGTAAAATCTGGTTTCGTATGTCATTTTTTTCTGTATCATCTACTTATTTATGATTGTATCTTCTAATACAATAAACTACCATATCAGTATAGTAGAAATCAGGACACTAGGAAGCTTATTGGGTTCATACCTAAATTTTGAGGGAATACCTTTCTTGTTCCGAAAAACTGAGGGTGAAGAGGTTTTTAGTGCTGGATTTGAATTTTGTAGTCAATTCAATTGCTTACACCATTAAAGGCCAATTATGATGATCGCCAATCATTTCTATGAATATAACCTACACCTAGTTCGACAACATTAATTTCGCAGAATTTCATTAGACTTTACTGTCTTACATATTTTTGATCATCGTATGAGTCATGAAACGGTTTACACATAAATGAATATTAGCACACAGTAGGCGAAGGCTACCGAAGGCGAAATTAACTTCCGCTCAGGATGCTTTGAGTGAAAATGACGGATTGCGTTGCCCGGATCATAGGTTGCAAGCTCGTTGCCGCTGTGGACTTGATCGGCAGTGGAGTTGCGGCCACCACGAAACTCTCGAAACCAATATTTAACGGTGTAATCTGACAGAGCATTTGCCCCTTCATTCTTATTCAACTTTGCTTTTGTTATCTTCGACTTTTCGCCTCTTAAAAAATAATGTTTTATGAGAGAACGAAAGTCGTTTTTATCCATTTTCAACATGATCAGCTGTCAAAACAATACTAAGGGCAGTATTGCACAGAAATTTGGCGTGTTTGCCTAAATATGAACGGACTGTATCGCACTATAGTCTTCTTTGCAGTAGCATCGCATTTAGGTGATCAAGGACTATTGAAATCAATCACAAAAATTGTTATGCCAAAACTATGACATTCTAGATACAAGCAATTCTCGACAATCAAATCTCCAACGATCACGTTTTTCATATTTCAGACCACTATGCGACCATTTTTCAACCACTGTTCGGAATGTAAAACGGAACGAAAGAATCCTGTCCCGAGTACCGGCGAGGATAAATATTCCAATATAAGCTGTTGCCTAGCTGTTTACTCGAGCGGAAACATGATTCAGCAACAAGATTTGTTTGATCAAATTGGTTGGATTGTTTTCCTTGGGTTTGGCGAGGGCGGAGTGGGGAGGGGTAGTGGAATGCGAGTACATTTTGGTACAATGATACTTGCATAAAACGAGGATGCAGTTTTCAACATAGGTATTTTTTTACGTAAACTTCGTCCAACGGGATCCTAAAGGGATATCAACATTTCAACCATCCATATGTGTAATTATAGGAATAATTTAGATGATACCATTAATACTGTATAGTAGATCACCTCTACGTGGTGCGTTACGGGGTAACAGATCTACCGCCGAACCCTAGTCCGAAATATTTCAAACTAGGGAACATGTTTGTTTTTTGAAGTCAAAGGAACATAGTTTAGTCCTTATTACATTTTATGTCTTATGAAAAGCGACAATACTCATTTTGTACCCAGATTATGCGAAGATCAGCTTGCAATTAGTAAAACATGGTTGGCGGAAACTTTCAATAAAATTCGATTCATAGCCAACAAAACAAACTATGACTACTGTTACAACATCGAATATTTCATCACTTCTCAATAGTGATGAGGTAACTCGACATGCACTTAACAAAGGATATGGGATATACCACAATAGATCAAATAACTGGTCGCAGTGTTTTATGTCCCGAACATAGAAAAGCTGATCGGAAAACTTCAGCTGTATCAGCTACTGTAGTATTAATCATTGACTGAATATGAACATAATAGTAGTATTAAAAAACGCAAATTAAGCAACAATCAGTAATAGCAACAGCATACATTCCTTAAAACGTTGCACTGTGGGCAAAAACGATTCAAAAAACGGATCTTTTATGGCCGCTAGTTTCAGTCCCTTAGGATGCGAATTTCTAGTGTGAAAAATCACGAGAAATCGATTGAAAATGGTCTCAGCCACCGCACGACACTGAAAGCTGTTCATTTTGCCGTATTCTCCGAATGATTATATCTCAAACTCATATTTCATTTAGTTTTATACATTCATGTCATCAATATAACCCTCATTTGCACTGTACGTATGTAAAATTATCCGCAGAATCGAATGAAGATGATACTGCTTTGGTTTAATCTTCGTCCGCTTTATCCGAATTCCTTCTGTACTTGAATACTCTCATACTAACCCAACTTTAAAAAACGAAAACTGAGTAGCAGTTCCCACACTAGTTACTCACGACCAGAAGTTTAAATTATCAATCATGGCTCGTATAAGCCACGTATCGCTCAAACCGCTTTTCACTCAGCAAACCATCGACAATATTATCGGTTCTCATTGATCGCTGATAACTTATTATCCTCTCCCATCCAAACAGGAAAATATCGCTCTTTCAAGATCGGTGAGAACACTTTATCATCTCCCAACATTTAGAGGGACTTGGGTTAACCCACAATTTATCACCCTTGGCCATCAACTTAAGACACATTATGTGTTCTCAACAACAAACTCAACCTCAATTGAAAAAGAATCGATGAAATTGAGAATGACCACCTTTGATTATCACCACACCCTAGTAAGTTCATTTGAACTTGGTTAACACATTTGATTGAACCCCGAAGACTTCATTTTCAATTGAGAGCATACTGACACTCAATTGAACTATCTCGCCTACTTCAAGCGAGTTGAACACAACGCCTTCAAATTCACGTCGACTTGCAGCAGTGCTCTGTGATTTGATTTCATTCGATGTCAAATAAACAAGAATGAACATAACTCTTCACACATTAATGATTAACATCAGGTCTGACAATGTAAAACTGTCTTCTTTTTCACTCCTAGGTAACAATACTGAAGAGAAGAGATACGCGCACCAGTGCAGATGTCTTACTTAAATCGATATAATTACTTATAAACTTTCAACTAGAAATAATTCTGCGACAAAATCAATCAGCTTATATGTTTTGCAACAAAATTCCAAGGAAGGTCAAATGATAATTTGAATTGGTGGGTTGACTATAGGTATGGGGTCGTACATTTATTAGTTCAAACGTTTTATCCAATATCGCAACCCCCGATTTTACTCTTAGAAGCAACTGTGGCATCGTGGTGAGTGGACCATCTTGTATGTAATTTAGTGGATTCTTGTGATATGGACGTACTGTTAGTTTTAGCGCATAAAAAACTTCAGAACGTAGAAACGTGTCAAAGGTGATACGTTAAGAATTTAACAGTTACACGGATCATTCATTATTAATATAGGCTTAGTATCAGAGCTATAAATTTTAAAGGAGAATGTATTTAAAGTAAGCGTTCCTTATTAATTAAGTTTCGTTTTCATTTCAAATGCCACGGCTTCGCAGATTTTCAAAGCTGCTTGTGCGATATGCCCAGTTGCATTAGCTCGATTTAGCCGCGGCTTCTAGCGGGTCCATCAACTGTCTAAGGCCTTCCCACTGAAAACATGACAGCGGAAGATTATGATAGGAACCATACTTCCTTTGAATATATGTACAAGCGGTATTTCCGTACGCTCGATCTCCTTCCTTTTGAACAAATTGGGTTGCGATTTCGGAAAAACTTTTTGTGGTTTCACTCTTCCGTTTTCCGTCTTCCATTCTGGGTGGCACAAGAAGCTCAATCGATTCTTCGTCGCTGCTTCAATCAAATGACTGTTGATCACTATGACCAGTGGTTTGAATGAGTGTGTCTTCATTCAATCGAATGGCACAAAGACCGTGAATAGTAACCCTTATGATCTCTTATAACCCTTATCACATCGTTCAAATCCATTCAAAAACCACCGATATTTCAAATGAACAGAAGGTTCGCCAGCTTCGATTGGTGGTTTGTGTTAGTTCGAATTCAAATGAATGATTTGATTATTTGCAGCACTTACAGAACTTCTGTTAGTAGGGAGTCATCTTTTCCCAAGATCTTGATCCAATCCAGCCACCACGTACAAAACACAATCGATTTTTGTTATCAGAAGTGCACTCATCTTTAATCCAACTTCTTCAATTTGGATCATTCTTGCAACATCGTTGGCAATCATATCCCTCAACTTCACATGAATGCATAGATAACCATCATCCCAGTTCGGAGCTGAAATTTCAGGGATTGTTTCATTGCGAAGTTGCATTACATCTTCCCACGGCTTCAACATTTTAGCTCCAGACTGATTCCACGCCAAATCGGTCGGTCACCAAACTCAACTATCTTCGATTTTGATGAAACTTGGTACACGTCTTCGGTATGTTGAAAAAAAATCCACTGGTGTTAAGATTATTTGGATTCAAGAGTAACTTTTGAGATGGGTGTGTGTTTTTTTCCAACATTTTACTTGAAAAATCGTAGTTCAAAAACCATTACATTTAGAGAAAAACTTTATATGGGGAGTTGTAGAGAACTAAAAGGCTTTGTAAAAAATGTACACTGAAAAAAAAAATTTTTTTCTTAAAGAAAAATCGAAAATAAATACTAAAAATCAAATATAAAAAAACATATTTTTAATATTTTTCAAATTTGTTTTGTGGAAATTTGAGAAAAAAAGACACGTTTTGAAAAAACTCTAGGATGGACGCTCTTATAATAAAAAAGTTTTCCGAAGAGCGAACTTTGGTGCATATTTCAAATTTTGGTTATTCATTATTATAAATGAAAATTAATGATACAATATGATTTTGGAGATCATTAAAACAATAATGATTATAATGATAAATCACCTGAACGCAACCGTTTTCGAGATTTTTCGGATTTTATTTCAATAGAATGAAAAACATAAGAAAATTCGCTCTTTCTTAAGTTAATCGAGATTTCCACCAGAAATGATAAATTTTCCAAGATCTTCATATTATAACGTTTACATTACTCTAATGTCCTCTTTTCTTTTGATATCAGGATGATAAGAAGACTCATTTGAAAAGAACAAGATAAATAGCACTATTGTTTTAATATTGCAATCAATATATTTATAATTGTTTTATGGCTGTTTCGGTCGGGCCGCTCAGAGAATGAAGGGAGCGAATTTGCTAAAGCGATGAAAGTAACAGCGAGATAGATGTCGCAGGGGCGACAAGTGTGAAATGGACAGATGATGAAATTATGCGGAGGGTCATATAGAAGAAGCATATTAATCGAACTGCTGACTATTTTGCCAAGCTCCAACGATGTTAGAGGTCGGGTGTAGTGTGTGAAAACTACACTCCGAACAGTTCGGTGATGTAGCGATGAAAGTAACACATATTGTTTAAGGTAGGTAGACAAATAGCAGCTATAACGTATGTCAGGTATATCTTCTCACAAAAAACAGCTAATGTACGCTGCCTGTAACCTACCAGAGATGTTTTATACCTGCATTTCCAAAGGCACCACAGCCAATATATATGCTCATACATAGTCGCATTCATCAGTAAAATCTATCTGAGTGAACTGAAAATGGAGTTTAACATGAAGAAGTGTTGTATGCCGTTTCCCACCAAACGGTGCTCAAAAAACCTTCGTAAATTAACCGAACAAAATGTCAAAAACTCAAGTTTATGGGCAAAACACATTTGGACACTTTTGATGATTTGTGATAATTGTCGTTTGCATTTAAATAGAACGGAACAATCCCATGCTGCAATTTCGGAGCCTAGTGAGAAACCATCAATTACTAACATTATGGATCCACAACCATCTACATCACGGCAAGTAGACTTGTATGGTCTCGAGGAAACGCCATCGGCAATATCATTGATGTCAGTACCATCTGATAGCAGTGTGCAAGATTATTCAAGGCGCCATAATATTGAGCTATTTAACAAGAGGGTGCCATAATATTGAGCTATTTGGGGATCAAGCGGAGGAGGATGACCTGAACAATTGAAAGTGAAAGCAGCCGAATATGACGAAATAATCGCGCAGCTAAAGGACCGGTATGCTGATCCAGAAACTTCGAGGGACGATCAAGTAAGGATACTTTCGGTTTTACCACAATCTTGGACAAATCAAAGAGTAATGGCAGAATTTGGAATAACAAACAAGTACATCGTATCACAAGCTAAATTCTTGCAAAGCACGAAGGTGTTTTAGCTGCCCCTAACGAAAAGCTGGGACACGGTCTGAACCTGGAAATAAAAAACCAAATTTTGCAATTTTACGACAGTGATGAGATTACACGAGCAACCCCTGGTATGAACGACTACGTTTCAGTGAGGAGTGAAGGTGAGGGTTCATATTCAAAAGCGCCTTTTAGTTTGTTCATTAAGAGAAGCTTTCATTAAATTTCAAGAGATGCATCAAAATGCTGTTGGTTTAGTTTTTGTAGCACTAAGACCAAAGCATTGCAAATTACTTAGCAGCACAGGTTCTCATAACATTTGTGTTTGCACCATTCATGAGAACATTAATCTTGATGCTTCATGGTCTTAGAAAATATTCATTCGAGAATGATTATAAATTGTGTTTTGAAGAAATATTATGTAGCTCATCAACTAGAACTAAAAAATGTTACCTCCGTGAATGCGAACGATGTCCAGGCTTTTCAGATTTTGAGAGTAGTTTAACAGACAAATTAGAAAAACGTGGTTTAGTTGAAATATCTTTGAGCAATGGATTTCAACTGATAGATGTAGTTTAGAGACACTTGTTAAACCAATTGATGAATTTATTGCTTATTTTTGTGAAAAGTTGGAACAATTAGTATCCCACGATTTTGTCAAATCTCAGCAGTCTAGTTTCTTGAGAGATTATAAAAGTTGTCTTAAAGACGGCGAAGTAATAATAATTTGTGATTTTTCTGAAAATTATTCATTTGTTTTTCAAGATGCTGTTCAAAGTAGTTATTGGAGTAATGAGCAAGCCACTATTCACCCTTTTGTCATTTATTACACGGAATCTGGAATACTTAAAAATATCAGTTTCATTGTTATCTCAGAAGTGTTGAAACATGATACGATTGCGGTGCAGGTGTTTATTTCAAAACTAATAAGCTTTTGCAGACAAAAGTTAAAGTAAAGAAAGCTACGTTTATGTCTGACGGGCAGCATCCCAATATAAAAATAGGAAGAACTTTGCAAGCCTTTGTAAGTTTAAAAGAAATACAATATTGATGCTGAATGGCATTTTTTCGCAACATCCCACGGTAAGGGACCTTGCGATGCAATTGGTGGTACATTAAAACGAATGGCAAGATATGCAAGCCTTGCTGTACAACATGAACACCCTATAAAAAGTGCATTAGAGTTATTCGAATGGGCGAACCAAAAAGTGATGATTGTTTAACAAAATGTCGTTTTGTTATGTATCACATGAAGAGTATGAACAGGTAGTAGCAGAATGGAATGAAATTTACTGACAGACTAAAACGATTGCAGGTACACAAAAGTACCACTTATTCGTTCCAATTTCAGAAATCGAAGTTTTTGTAAAACTGTTTTTCGAATGACGAAGAAGGCAGGATTCATAATATATATAAAAGCAATCAATAGTTTATATAATGTTTATGTAATATTATCAATGAACGAGACTAATAAATGGTATATATATAATATAAACCAACCATAATTCATTATTTTTGTCTTATAACTTTAAGTGAAGCTTTTTCAATCGACGAGCTGTTAAGAGTAAGTAAGAGGCATATACATGTGTTTTAAAAAGGCTAAAACACAAGAGAAACAATCGTTAGCTATTGTTGTTTTAATATCACGAGTAATTTATGAAAAGGGCGTATTTTTTGAGGTTTTGAAATTTTATTGAAAGAAAATCAGAAATATCTTGAAAACGGTTGCGTTTACGTGGTTTATCATTATAATCATTATTCTTTGTATTGATCTCCAAAACCATATTGTAACATCAAAGTTTATTTATAAGAATGAATAACCAAAATTTGAAATATACACCAAAGTTCGCTATTTAGAGAGTTAATCATTTTATGAAACACTGCACTGCTATCCACCTAGCCAGGCATGTTTGGCACGAACTACACAGAACGTTAGGCACTCATGGTTTATCCAGATTCTCCGAACAAATTTCAAAATAAAAACGGACCGCAGATTGAAGAGAAGCAGTGAATTTAAGCGGTGTCGAAAAAATGTAGACGCCACAGACATAACAAAGCTTATGTGGATCATTTTAACTTTGAATTCCGTTTTGCAGCTCACTGAACAACGAACTGTCACAATTTGTTTAGTTTTGAAGGGTTACCAATAGCTATTAAAATTAGGTGCCAGAATATCTTACCGAACCATAGAACAGTAGATTAACCAAACTCCTGTGTGTGTGCGATTTTTTTTTGTGGGATGTAAAATCATCAAACAAACTCCTGAAGGACTCAGGGTGTGGGGATGAGGGCGCCCACTCCTCGACCCACTAAAACCCACCCGTGCCTCGAGCCCCGGCCCTCCCCGGAACCACCTTTCGGTATTACTTCAGTGAGGGGCTAGTGTGCTTTACGCACCCACTATGTCTAACTACATGGGTCTTTAGTAGTTAGCTTCGCCAACCTGACGCTGAGATCGGGATGCTCCTGGATCCAAGCAGGGTTCGGGACGTCTGGTGGTCCATCCAGATCGTCACCGATCTCCCTACCCGACCACTTACGGTACCTGCCGAACCTCGCGTCGTATGGTCTGGGAGTGGAACGTCTGGGAGTGCGGCATTACCCCAGGATCGTCCCTGTTCCCCATGTCACGACTGTTTACGACCTCCTGCCGGATCCCGCGCCGTATGGCGCTTCCTCCGTTGTAGTTCGTTTAGCCGTTAAGGGGAACTTAACATTTCCAGGGTGCACCGCGGGGAGGCGAACTACTTCCACACCCCAAGTGTGTGTGTGTGTGTGTGTGTGTGTGTGTGTGTGTGTGTGTGTGTGTGTGTGTGAGAGAGAGAGAGAGAGAGAGAGAGAAAAAGAGAGAAAGAGAGGGGGGGAAGGGGAGAGAGGGAGAGAGAGATACGCGTATTTCTTTCGAATTTCTGTTTTTTCTCGCATTTCCGCCCTTATATTTGAAATTGGATCACACGCGTTGGAGATATTCTATTTTAAGTTAATGTTTATTTGTTCATTTATTACAAAATCAACTTTTATCAATATTTCGAAAACTGTTCTACTCTAATTTTTTTGGCGGCATTTTTGAATTCTAATCTAATCTATCTAATCTCACACTGACGCAGCCAATTCTTGAAGGCATCCTGGAAAATGATGGTTTCTTGAATACATCATTTTTTCTTGTCATCGGCCGGGCCAACTGCGTAGTATGTGTCGCGAGAGGATTCCAAGAAATATAGCGATTCCAGAAAGATCTAAAATCGCTCTACTACTTTGATTCAAGGCAAGGAAGAATGCGTGGATCTCCGTACCAAACACTTCCATGTAGAGTTAAACAGTGTGATAATTTGTGCTTTATTGTTTAGAGCATAGATACTAGAAAGATTAGTTTATGCTTCTTTTGTCCGTGGATGAACTTTTGGCATTTGAATAATTGCCAAGGTTAAAGCGCCTTATCTCGCTCAATCGGGGGTAAGTGGACCAAAACTTACGACGATGGCTAAATGCGAAGCTGAAAATAGCATAAAAATATTGTGAAAGGATGTTAAAATATGAAATGAGAATAACATGTATACTGTCTGCATGCTTTCAATTGTAGTCCTGCAGCAATTGTAGATGGACTTGCATTATCATTGCCATGAAGGAATGAAAATTAAAATTTTCATGACAATACTGGAATTCCATGGATGATCCAAATTATATACCGTATAAGGAATACTAACATTTTTCATGGAAGGATAAGATTTCAGCATACTAACTTACCGGGGTCGCACTGCCTACATTGCCTTGATGCGACTGCCACCTAATGTATAGTTGACGCGAAACAGCGTTTCTCACTCAGTCGCTGTTTGAGCCGCACCTCCTTGGTGGAAAGACGCTCGGCACGCACCTCCTCAATTTAGCTGAAGTCAGAAGGACAACAGGAACCAGGCTGCACTACCAGCTAAGAACGCAACCCTTAGCTGGCGGTCTTTGTCATCTCTTGACCCGTGGAAGCATGAGGTAGGAACTTGTGAGGACCAGAGCTATGTTGCGGGGACGCACGCTCCATCACAGTTGTCGACTCACCATTTGGCAGCCCTTTTTGACGGCATTTTTGAATTCTGTATAAAATTTCACATTCAAAATGATGATCAGCTTACCGAGTTCATAAAAGCTGTAAACTAGTGTAATCAATCATGATTTAAACATCGAATCATTAGCCCGATAAGTAGAAC